>JACXGK010000554.1:0-10559 GCA_016801125.1 Novumbra hubbsi
TGGTGTACAGAACCTGACTAAACCACACAGGGAAAGTGGCCTGGTGTACAGAACCTGACTAAACCACACAGGGAAAGTGGCCTGGTGTACAGAACCTGACTAAACCACACAGGGAAAGTGGCCTGGTGTACAGAACCTGACTAAACCACACAGGGAAAGTGGCCTGCCGTAGGAGAGGGGGTGCAGGCCAGGGCTGCTGAGGTGCTGCCCTGTCTGGTACCCGGGATCCAGAAATATGTATATCCCAATCATTTGAACAGACTGTCTTCCCACCTCTTCTCTCAGGTGTGAATAACGAGGGAACCGTGGGCACGGTGCCCGTGAAGGTAAGGCCGTCACCCAGGGAGGCAGCCGGAATCACCCTAACCCATGTGCCCCCCCCCCATCAAGTGTTAAGGCGTTGACAGACTGCTCCGCTTTAGTTTTGTTTGCTAAACTGTCATTATGAGCTATCAGTCACCATTTGTAGCTCGTCGTGATGTGCTTACGTGGTGTGACGGTCTGCAGAACCTGTCCAAATGGGCCCTCCGTTTGTCCGTCCTATATCTCCCTCTGTGGGCTATGGATCACCTATTCTGCAGTCAGGGCACCATCATTATCCATCATGTCTGATGATTACCCAGAGGCCTGTCAGGAGGCTCACACACACACACACACACAAATACCCCTCCCCGCTCACACACACACATGATTTGGTATGCATGAAACATGACTGGGTGGTGATTCATAATTCAACTCAACAGCGCTGGCCATAAGTATAATAGCTACATTATGAAATCAATATTGTACGCTTTGCATTAATCGTTATTTCGGCAAGTTCATGCGGCTTGATTGAAACAAAAGACACAATTTCTGACCTAATCAAGTTACAGCAGTGCGGATACAAATCCATTCCTCCCACACAAAACATCAGGAGAATGTAACTGTTCAGTAAGTAACTACCTGACAACAATGATATGCGGCAATTATCTCACACGTTTTAATACACAGCTCGAAAAATGAAGGGAGCATCACAGTATAACAACAAGCCTAGTCTCATGTGGCCAGAATGTGTAGGCAGTTCCTGGATGACGAAGGCATTGATGCCATTTGATTGCCCTCACGTTCCCCAGACCTGAGTCCAGACATTGAGAAGCTCTGGGACATTATTTATTGGTGCATCCAACCCTGCCAAGTAGCTCCACACACGGTCCAGGAGCTCACTGATGCCCCGATACAGGTCTGGGAGGAGATCATCCAGGACACCATCCGCCGTCTCATCAGGAGCACGCCCAGTCGTTGTCGGGAGTGCATACAGGCACGTGGGGGCCATACACACTACTGAGTCACTTAAGGAGTTGCCATGATACAATTCACAGTTGGAACAGCCTCAAATCAGTTGGTAATTTTGGTTTCCATTTACCTGTATTACATCATTTTGTTTTCAACAAATTACACAACGAACATTTGAGATTGAGATTTTGATCTTTAAAATATTTCCTTCACTGAGACCTTATGGATGATTTAAGTGTTCCCTTAATTTTTTTGAGCAGTGTACATCCTATTATTTATTTTTAAATAAAGTCCAAAATATGTAGTATGTTTGTCTAAGGCATTCTATAATTAAAAAGTTCCTTTTTAAAAACATGTCCTTCAAACAACCAAACATATTTAAAATGATATAGATTATACAGACCCGAATGCACAGATTGAGCTGCTGTGAAATATCAAGAGAAAGTCTATTTAAAACTAGGGCTAATGCATGCTGTCAATCTGACCAATCAGAGTCTCTGTTTATGCAAACTTCTGTTGTCAGGAACATCCTAAATACTTAAAATGAAATATTCATCAGAGTGTTGTGGAGTTTAAATATTCAGTGAAACAGATTGAAATGTTTTCTTGAGAACAAGACATTTGCATTTGCAGTCACACTCCTTGCTCACAATATGCTTGACTTCTGCTCCTAATCAGGAAAACATGGAAGACGTTCTTGAGAACATATGGCCCCAGAGAGGACAGCAGAACTTCTCACAACACCAATTAGGCTACTCCCCAGCTTGAGGGCAATGTGAGAAAAATGCCATGCCACACTTTTGTTTAAACCACTCCCATTAAAGTTACACCTGCTTGCATCTTATTTGAATATTTTTTTTCACCCTTATTTTACCAGTTCACTGAAAATATTGTTAATGACTATACTCCAAATATTCCGATTTAGGAAGAACCTTCTGAGAAAGTATCAGACACAGTGTGCTTTTTATTCTCTGTCACGTTATGAAAGTAATCTCGTAGTGAGGTAGAGTTTGTATAAAGTTCCCTCTTTACCAGGTCCACACCCTCAAATCTCAGCCGGTATGAATGAAATGTACCAAAATGCTAAGTACTCTTCCTCCCACTGGAACAGACAGCGACTCTTGAGTCCCGTGGGCCTGAAGGGAAACTAAAGGTTTGAAAGAATAATAAGTCCCGTCCGTCACACCTGGGACAGAGGTTGAGAGGAGGAATGGCAAGAGAGCTGAGGGTCATAGAGTGAATAGGACTACTTGGGCCACATTCGGTCTGTGTGGACTTTATGTGCATGCAGCACATTCTGGGAGCGTGATTACCCTTGCAGTGTAATGACACTAAGGTCAAGACCACTGCAATGATATTAAATCATTCACTAATGTGGCGGCTTGAGAGTGGTCAGCCGGCTGCTACCTCGGCTCGGAGGAAAAACGTGCCCAGGCAGTCTAAATACAACATTTGCACATAAACGCCCTACCACCTCCTAGCAAGGGAGTTTTATGGGAACAGACAGATATGCTTTATTAATTTGATGCGGACGCACATTTACTGAAGCCCTCATGGGGGAAAAGGCCATTTCACATCTCTGGGCAGGGAAAGACCCAGTTTGAGTGCTCGGTTTGGTGCGGCAGGGCTATGCTGTGCTGCAAGCACTATGAGCAGGGGAGAATCCTCCCGGGATTGAATAAGGTGCTCCCGTTTCTGGCTCATCATCTGCCAGATCTCTCCTAACTGCCCCTGGGATGTTGGGGATCTGTGCTCTCTGAAACTTGGAACTGCATATCTGTATATCATGTATTCAAGTATTTACTAAAACTGAACCAAGACCTGATTTACAGGTTAAGACGGGCCCAAGTTGCTAGAAGAGAAGCTTATGGATTTGTTACAACAACTGTTTAACTGGTAATTATCTTGAACGAATAATGTGTAACAAAATAGGTAGACACTGAGTGCACAGATTTTCATTACCAAAAAGGTTTTCCAGTCACAGCCAATCTAATGCAGTGGTGAGGGCGCCAAACGAGACGTGTGGGCATTTCTCAGCAACCGTTAGTCCTATTTTCATCTCAAACTTGGTATATAAGTTTGCTATGAGGAGCCGAGGATGCCTGCGGTTTTTGGCTCGATCAGCCAAATGGACGCGCTATTCCCACATAATCTTGAATTTCTCATAAAATACTCAACGTCAGATAATTTCTTAGTTACACATACATTTTTGTCTACTGACATGTAATGTCCTATCACTATCACTATCACGAGCCTCACTTTTCACACAAGGGGGTCAATTGCCATGGACACTTGGGTCGATCGCCATGTTCTGCTTGGTCCTCACATTGCTGCTTGCAGCTATATTTTCTTCTCAGATTGACCATTAATTTCAGAAATATAACGCAGACACAGGCAGATCCTCTTAATGTCATTGTGACTAAATTGAAAGCTTGTGACTGGAGGTTAATGCAACTGGGAAGGAGGCGAGAGACCTGTAGGAAGGGATAGGTGGAGTGTGGAAGACACCAAGCCAGAAGAGGACAGAGAAAACATGGGGGACAGAAGTGTGGGAAACCCCAAACCAGAAGAGCACAAAGATCCTTCTAAGAAAAAAGCCGGAAAAAGGATTTGCAGTGACAGCCCATAATTTATTCCAACCCTGGCGATTCACTTGTCAGTTGTCTTGTTTTGATTTATGCTACATACTGGCCATCAACAACAGCGATAACAATGTGTATTCTTATTCTCAGCCAATTCATACTGTTGATTAATCCACTGCGTCATTCACACAATGGCGGAAATTAGATAAAAGCAGTGGCATGCAGTTGATGATGACAAGTGAGCTCACGGAACGATCTCCAATTAACCTCAATGGCTTGGCTCTTCGGAGGTGCCCCGGAGTTATAATAAGCCCACTGGAGCAGCCGGTGTAGGACAGCTGGATCCACGCACGGCCCTGAGAGGACAGAGGTACGCAGTTGCTACCGGCAATAATGGTGGAATGGAATTAATTCGCCTAACATCGCCGTCCTAAACACGCCAACGCTGAGGTTTATACTAAATGAGGTTTTGGGGAATTTGTTAAGAAATAAAAACAGAAGTACTGCGTTTACAGAGCATGTGCTATGACACTCGATATTGAGCTCAGCGGCAGCCTGTTTCCATTGATCAGCCTCAGGATGTTTCTACAACTTAGTTGAATTCCACCTATGGTAAATACAATTGATTGGACCTGATTTGGGAGGACACTAACATGTCTATTTTTGATCCAACAGTTTACAGTGCATGTCAGAGCAAAACCAAGCCCGCAAAACCAAGCTGGAGCACTGATCAGAGGATCATTACCAAAACATTTATGCAGGACTGACGTTCCCCGAAATCACAGTGGCCTCCACCATTTTTCAATGGATGAAGTTTGAAACCATCAACACCAAACTCCTCAAATACAGCTTGTAGCATCACACCCAAGAAGACTTCAGGCTGTAATCACTAAGGGTGAAGGGATCTGAATACTTATTTGAGTGTGATTTATTTAAAAACCTATTTTTGCTTTGTAATTATGGAGTACTGTGTGTAAACTCTATTGTATCCATTTTGGATGTCCCAAGGCAATATATAAAAAAGCTGAAAGGGTCTGAATATTTTCCGAGCCATGTATGTCAATATTTATAAATTGATTGGTCTGAATCCTGAAAAATGCAATTAGATCAGTAAAACGTGATGTGATGTCATAGCCGTGGTATATGATTTATGTTGGTGTAACATGACTGTTGGGTATTAATTTTAGAAGGAGCACTCAACATTCCAATTATGTGCACATCACCAGATCCTCTGCCCTCATTCTCAGATCTGTTTAATTTATTCATAATGTCATCAAGAGCATTGATTCTCTTGCTTCAGAGATTTATTGTTCTGCACATGAAGTAAATGACTTATGCTGTGACTGTTATTTTCCTAGATGATTTGTTGATTACAATCTCTTTTTTTCCACTGAAGTCTAATAGCCATGGGTCAGCGCATCCAATAGCCATGAGTCATCACAGCCAATAGCCATGGGTAACCACATCCAATAGCCATGAACCATCACATCCAATAGCCACGGGTAACCACATCCACTAGTCATGGGTCACCACATCCAATAGCCACGGGTCACCATATCCACTAGTCATGGGTCACCACATCCAATAGCCACGGGTCACCACATCCACTAGTCATGGGTCACTACATCCAATAGCCATGGGTCACCACATCCACTAGTCATGGGTCATCACATCCAATAGCCATGGGTCACCACATCCACTAGTCATGGGTCACCACATCCAATAGCCATGGGTCACCACATCCACTAGTCATGTGTCACCACATCCACTAGTCATGGGTCATCACATCCAATAGCCATGGGTCACCACATCCACTAGTCATGGGTCACCACATCCAATAGCCATAGGTCACCACATCCAATAGCCATGAGTCATCACATCCAATAGCCACGGGTCACCATATCCACTAGTCATGGGTCACCACATCCAATAGCCATGGGTCACCACATCCACTAGTCATGGGTCATCACATCAAATAGCCATGGGTCACCCTTGCAAACAAATATGGAGTTTGTTTATATAAATGCTCATCATTCTGAATATTGTTTGAGATTTATAGCTAGTAGTGGCTAAAGATGGAAGCTGAGTCATGGATTACATCTTCTTTTGGCCCATGGATTCGTTCCAGGATGCAGAACCATACAACCTCAAGTAAAAATCTTATTTCAAGAGAAGTCATAGCTGCTCCTTTATGCATATTAACATGTTATCTATTGAATGCACCGCCAACATTTGATTTGATTCCAGTCACACTATGTAAATTCAATGTCAAATCAATTATTTTGTGCTCACTATGTTGTCCTATATAGATATACAGCGCTGCAACTTTTTCGTTCCTTTCCAAAAAAGTTTAAAAGGAATTTTTTTAGAGAGGAACAGAAAGGTTCAATTTAATAGAACTGTACAAGTTGAAACTTGTTCCTCCATCAAAACCTTCCATACCAAATTATTTGCAAAGGGAAAAAAAAGGTTGTCAGTGGTCTCAACCGTGCCCAACCGTGTTTCTGGAGATCTACCGTCCAGTAGGTTTTCTCTTCAACCCCATTTGTGACTAACCTACTTTAACCTTTAAATCAAGCTAATTAAAAGAATCAGGTGTGCTAAATTAAAGTTGGAGAGAAAACCTACAGGACGGTAGATCTTCAGGAACAGTGACGGTCATCTTATTCTGCCTGTCACGCCTTTGACAGACAATGTCATTTGGAATTCTCTTTGTAGGTTAGTGCAGTAGAAATCAAACGGCATGACCTTGTGATGCTTTGTGACGTCACACTGCAAACAAATGAAACATAAAACAAATAATACAGCATTAAAAAAAAAAAAAATCTTATGTTATATCTACAGAATACCGCTGAGGGGCGATAAACAAAGTTATATGTTTTGTTCAAATTTAGTTTAAAAACAAAAAAAGGGATTCAAATCATCAAAAATTGCGTCATCACGTATGGGTCTCAAGGAAAAGAGGAGCGGGCTACTTGGCTACAGGTTGCACCATTTCACAATAAGATCCCCTCCCCCTCCACAGAAAACCACATTTACAGAGAGTTCCCCAGGTGGAACCGTGTTCTAAGGCACTCTTTTGTTGCACTAAAGCTGACCAGTCTGGGTTGAAGCCTTGATTTTGACACGAGCTGACGAGTGACAGACAAGCCCCATGAGAGACCGACTAGCAATAAAGACAATAAAGATCCTCATTTATCTCATTGCAGTCCGACGAGTCCCTCAGGTGTCTCAGTGGGTGGTCAGAAAATGAATTCTGTTTCTGTTTAATTTAGGAAAACCCCTTCCCAAGAATTCACACAGAAGATATACATTGTGATTATGTGTCAATGTAATCCGTTCATGAAATTATTCACAGGTTTGCAAATTCGCTTTCAGTGGACTTCATGTCTAACTTTAAAATGGGTATGACGGCTATCTAGATACTGACTGTTAGAATGCACTGTGTTGACAGCTGGTAAAGAGAGGTGGTGATAAACAAATCGTTACATCAAGCAAGTTGTCATGCCTACCCACACTTAACCTCTGTTATGCTTGACTCACCATTTCTGCATGAGTAGATTCTTCACTGCTAGGCATGCTAGGTAAGGTTGCTAGACGATTGAAAAGCAACCAATTAATAAATGAAAGCATTCTGAATGAGACTCGGATTCCTTTAATCATTAAACCAGATTTTTTTTTTTATTACAAAGAAAAGGAAGCACCAATCAGAAGGATACTAACAGCTCAAAAGGTACTTAGATACACGGAAAAAATACATTTCACATCTCAGTCATTTAGCGGACGCTTTTAACCAGAACGTTTGAACTATTCAGACACAGCAGCTGGTTTCTGCACGAACGTCATCATGAGTGTAATAGAAGTTACCCAGATGTAAAACACCAAGTCATTCCACGTCATCATGAGTGTAATAGAAGTTACACAGATGTAAAACACCAAGTCATTCCACGTCATCATGAGTGTAATAGAAGTTACACAGATGTAAAACACCAAGTCATTCCACTTCATCATGAGTGTAATAGAAGTTACACAGATGTAAAACACCAAGTCATTCCACGTCATCATGAGTGTAATAGAAGTTACACAGATGTAAAACACCAAGTCATTCCACTTCATCATGAGTGTAATAGAAGTTACCCAGATGTAAAACACCAAGTCATTCCACTTCATCATGAGTGTAATAGAAGTTACCCAGATGTAAAACACCAAGTCATTCCACTTCATCATGAGTGTAATAAAAGTTACCCAGATGTAAAACACCAAGTCATTCTACTTCAAAAAGATTCAGTGACGCTTTAAATCACGCAACCTTGTTTCTAAAACACTTACAGGCCTTCACCATGATAATAAGAGCTTATTGTAAAAGGACATTCTGTCACGTCCTGGCTGGGAGCCACTGGCCATCTTTGTGTGCCCGGGGCTCACAGCCAGGGCATGCCACATAGAGGTGCCTCTAGGCATCTCTATGGTGATGTTTGGGCTCCCCAGTTGGAGACAGCTGTTGTCTGTTGTCTCTAATTGGGAGCCTACTTAAGGTCCATGCTTTTGCCCACTCAGTGTGGATTATTGTTTGTGATCTATGCCTCTGTTCTAGCCAGTGAATCCTTTCTTGGGTTCCTTATACAAGTGGTTATACAAAGTTTCCATTTATAACTTTTCAATAAATAATGGATTCTACTAAGACTTTGCACGTGTCCCGTCTCCTGGCAACCAGGTGACACATTCTTGGTTGTTTTGGAACATCCATTCATGTATTCTGTAAGCCCTGAATTTCCACAACGAAGAAGACTCGTTAAGGTACTCAAAACCTACTGATATTTTTAAAAAAGCATGTCATTTAATATGAAATAATAAAGATTAGGGTTTGGAATACTGATATTGCTTTTCAAGACAACAACCACAGCAGCGGTTTGCAAACCATATTTAGCATTCAGATAATTTTAAGGTTGTATAATAGCTTTGATTAAAAAACATCTCTAAAAGGTGGAAAATCACCATCACCCAATTAGATGAGATTACATTGCAATGGTTGATTAAACAATTATCCAGGCCACAGTTTCATAAAGCCTGTCAAACATAGGGAACGGATTATGCATACTGGGCCATGAAGTGGGGTGTGGGGGGTATTGCACATGTTGATTGGAGTCTTCCTCAGTTGTAGGAAGACATTTAGTCCAAACTGGATGCAATCAATTACTTTAATATCTCATTGATCTAATCAAATTAGATCATGCAAATGGTAATGCAAATGGTAACGGTTTCTAACTACAGACGTGATTTCTAAAGACTCTGTGTGTGGCTTGCCGAAATGACTTGGAATAACCCGTTTGAACGCAATCACAACATCTCTGTAGAGCGACTCATTATCATTGGCAGACTTGTCCGTCAAAATATACCCGTCATGCATTGCAGTTTTGATCCTCTCGAATATGAACAACTTGCTTGGTGAACAGACATCGTGTCTAAAGATGCTGCTTAGAGAGTACCTCTTCATCCACTGCCTGACGTCTGGGTCAAGCCCCACAAAAGCGCCTCCTTGATGGCTCCACCTGGGATGCCTCATGACTGCACATTCTTAAGTCTGTTCCACACACGGACGTGCGTTGACATTACTCAATCGGTTTAGCACGACTGCTCTGTTCTCTCCTCTTAACTTCCTCCGAGACGATAGGCCGCTACTCATCTCTTCAATCTACTGTCTGGTGTATCCAGGCCTGCACAAAGGTTCAATGTTAGCTTAACTTATCTGGAGTTACAGCCCAAAGCCTATAATTACAATATTCAGCCCATGATCCAGTGGAGAACATGGTAAAAAATGTAGCCTGTGCATCAGCTTCACCCCTAACAGGCAGTTATACAATTCATGACAGCAGGATGAGCAGGACTGTGATGATTCATCTGGCATTCTCAGAATAAGAGGCCATAGGGAAGACAAAGTGAGTGAAACTCCCCCCTCTAAGCCCAGGTAAGATCTGATACACGGTAGCAGGTTCCACACACTGAACACCTACGATCAGTGAACATCAGCAATACGGTTTGTACTGAAATTATTATCGTTATTAAATGCTGACTAGGAAAGCAATGTCTACCCATGGCCTTTTGCTAAGACATGAGTGTTTGTAGTAATAAAAAAATACACATTTCAAAAAATTGATCGGTGTAAAGTACAGTGAACTCTGGTTTAATCAGCGTTTGTTTTAGTGGGGATGCAGCCCCACACCAACCTAAGGGAGAGTGACTTATGAGCACCAGTCTGGAGGACAGGTACAGAAGGAAGGGTTGTTATTGTCAAGGAGCTGCCATGGGTCAAAGGGGTAATCTATCCATCCAGGCGGCACAGCACTCTTTTACAGTCATGGCGTGTGACGTTGACATCTTACTCTAGCTCCTTACAGATCAAAATGCATTCCACAGAATACCTGTTCCAGCCTTTTCTGCAAATACATTTTGTGTAAAAGCAATATCCTCCAGGTTCCAAATTAACGCCTTTTATTCACAAAATGCAAACATGAACAAAAACTGGCTACCAAACTGTAGGCTTGCTATTCTTAGTTCAGCCGACCTAATCCCCAACCCAAAGGGAAGGATGTTAACAGCATCACCCATGCTCAATGATCCTGCCTCGAGCTAAAGTGTGGCGTAAATCTACCTAATATGTCATTTTCACGATGAGGCAGTTGCCGTTCTGCCATTAAATAAAGATAA
>JACXGK010000554.1:10659-41998 GCA_016801125.1 Novumbra hubbsi
CCCCCCCCCCCCCCCCCCCCCCCCCGATTCCAGCCACTGACTTTATGTTAGCGAGGCCTAAAGTTAGTCGATGTTTGTAAGCGCTTTTTGAAGAGAATCGGATTCCAGTTTCTCTAGGCCAATACATTCATTTGAAGGAGAGGATACAATACAATAAAAGTCACAATACTACAGTGAGACTGGATGGAAGCCCACTGAAACAGAGAGAGCAGCATGTCCTCCTGACACTCACTGCACTCTGTGATTGGTGGTGACAGGTTGGAGATCAGACAGTTTTAAACAAAATCACATTTGAACAATTACAATGGGGCCATCCTGGTAATGTTGTTCCCCTTTAAGTTACATTTTGAATCATTTGGACCTTGTCTAGGAATACAGAGGAGAGAAACACAGTAATTCATATGATTGAGAAACAAACTGCATTTCAATATGCACCGGTTATTTTCGTCTCTTAGAGCTCTAACAAAATGCTCCATCTCCCGACACTGCACGACTATATTCAGTCATCATCAGCACAGATCCCTTGTGTGATGACAGGTTTTAGATAAAGTGAAAGCTATTTTTAAAACAAGATTTTAGGAATTTAATCTCCCCACAGGAAACAGTTATCTTCTGCCTTATTTGCAAAAACAAGTCAACTGATATATGCTATGTATGAAAGGTTTTCTACGTAAAAAGAGAGACTAACGAAATTATGAAGAAACAGAGAATTGAACAGAATCCAAAGCTTGTCCACTGAGATATCCCATGCATACTGTAAAATGTTCCTGTAAAAGCTACGTAAAACAGAGAAAATGAGAAACTACAAACGTATGTGTTTAAATAGCTGCATTAAATTACTCTTGATGCACTAAATCACTCCAAATGCAAATTTAGAAGATCCTTCATGATGTTCTAATTGTGTTACTAGATTTTCTTTTATTCTACTTTTTGTGAGAGTAATCCCCCATAGAAAATGTCTGGCCCCACTGCAAATAAATGTTTTACATAAACAACCTGAAGCATCACATATTAATCAATGGATTATGTTCTGATTATTCACTGGGGGGTTAAGCCTAGATATTAATAATTAACAAGTATTAAAATAATACAGTTCCAGCCATATCCCATAATTCAGGATGCGATTGATGGTGATTGTCTTTTAGACAAGTTGAGACATTTTGGAGGATCTTGGTCATTTAAATGGAGTGATCATGTGCCCCTTTAAAGATGTCAATGATTTGGTGGACGCGTGCAGGGCGTGACAGGCAGTCAAAGGGTAATCTACCCATCCAGGCGGCACTAAATTGTCAATTTAGGGAATCATGTGGTTTTTTTTACAAGCTTCTGCATACACAGGTAGTCCTATGTATAACCCCCCATGGAAATCAATCAAACATTGTCTGGACATTGGCGGTGCACGGACAGGTGTGTGTGAATGTACTGTATGCATAGTCTCGCAATACAGAGCAAGCATTTAGGAAACCACAATGATTGGCCCACAGTGGAGCCACAGTGATCCACTGAAATTATTTACCCACGTCTGACAATTGACAATCATATGTTGAGGATGACATGTTTCCTGCTGCCTTGGATTCAATGCAGGCCCACTCACCCATTCCACTTTATCCCCATTGGCAACCAAGTCTGTACTGAGGCCCTGTGAGACTCTGGCTAAGCCATCAGTCCACATCCCTTGACGTGTTGTGTGACATCTTGGCAACTGGTCTTCTTGTACAGCTCACCAAGCATAGTAGGTTTTCTGGCCAGCATAAATCGGCAGATACTCCGGAGACATGCATCGCTGAACAACACTGCCCTTCTCATGTCTTGAGCGACAATACTGCCACATTCTAAGGACTGATTTTATATTATTCCTGTTTTACTGTTGGATATATTTTTTGAAACTGTTCTGTTCAGACTGGGGAAATTCACCACAAGGTTTCACAATATGACACAAGCCCCTTTTAGAAGGGGAATGCTGTTTTGACTTTTGTTGTAAAAAATCAACATATTTCACTCAATTGTGAAAAGTGTTTTTGTGAGAAAGCACATACTAAAGGATGTTGGGAATCATCTTACCATCTAAATGTCTGTGAAATATAAACCCTTTTCAAATCAATATGTCACTTTTTGATTTGTTGTTATTATATTGATAGCATACTGACAATTGCTGCTGTTTATTTTGGTTAGTGTCTGTGTTGGTGTCGTTATGAATATTTGCATCAAGTTACTTTTTCCAAGCAGCTATGTCTAAGGCACCACCAAAACAGAATTTAAAACAAGACCCTGACAATCTCCTGTCAACCTTCATCATGGGATTCTCCAAAGACTTGCAACATTACTTATTCATGGTTTACATTTTAAATGTGCCATTTAGAAGACAATCCAATCCAGAGCGATTTACTGTAGTGAGTGCATATAAATTCATACTGGCCCCCCAGGGAATCAAACCCACTACACCGGGGCATTGCAAGTTCAATGCTTTACCTACTGAGCTACACCAGATGATGGTTAATGTCTATAGTGGGGTATCTATGCCAGTATGAAAATGGAATGCTTACAGTATTTGCTAAATTGAAATGCCAAAATGATGAATGTACATATACAGTTCAGTCATTTATCAGAAGCTCTTATGCAGAGCGACTTACAGTTGAATGCTTTTATATTTTTATTACTGTGTCCATGATTCATGCCACAATTAAATAAAATGAAAATTGGTATAAAATGTTTCACAACATGGACGTCACAGTACACCACAGTAGAGAATAGATTGTTAGAGATGTTTTGATTATTTTGCAGAAGGGTAAATTATAGTTCAGTACAGTAGTGTTAAGTACTGTGAAGTACTATGTTCTCAACTGTGTAGTAGTGTTGTGCACACTCTCCAAGTATAAAAATGGGCATTCCTTTTATAATCAAGTCCATATCAGTTTTTAATGTGTTAATTGCAGTTATTTGATTGTACTCAAATGTAATACTGACAAATATTCTTTTTTACATGACGTTGATGCATTTCCTATCTCCATTACATTTTTTATATTGATTCAAGAGATCGTCCTAAACACATACAACACTCACATTGAATGATACTGATAGCATATCTCACATGAGATATATATATACCTATATCTCATCTAACAATACACTAAAGTTGGTAGTCATCTAAGTAATTTTTAGATGGTGTGTTGGAGTTTCACTGATGATTTTTCCATGACACATATGAACAATTACTTATTAGTGTTTCATCAAGCACTGACAAATATCTCCAGAACTATGTTAGTAGTTCCTGTCAGTAACTCAGTTAATGTGCATGCATTCACCCTGCTATGAACTGTTCAGTTGGAAACTCACAATTTCAAGAATTCGGTATTCAAAACCACAACATTTTGTGAGAAAATAACCTCCTACTGAAGTTTAGCCTAGGAATATTTATCCTTTGCTAGAGAAAAGATTAAGGTCAATAATCATCCAGAGCACAGATGGATGGACAGGCAGATTCATCCAGTGCGTGTTACACAGCAAAGAGAAAAACCTCAGCTTGGGCTGAAGAGGAAGCGAGAACATGTAAGAGCTCATAGCAGACGCAAAATTAGACAACAGCCCAAACACCTCACACTGGTGAATTTGCCAACCACAGAATGTGAGGAATGTTCACTTACAGAATGTTTGGTTGTTCCCTTCATTTGAACCCTAACTACATTGGCCAGGCTAGGGGCATTTATAATCCAGCCCCCTGCTGTCCTCATCCATACCCGTATGGCCAGATTACCCAGCATAATCTACTGTGAAATCAATTTATTCAAAAACGAGATAAGTGTTGTGGTTCTTTTACGCGGCATATTTACCAGCGTCCCCAGACCTGTGAGAGCGTAGACCACTGACCCCTTAAGGAGTACAGCATTGTAATGGACACATTAGGGAGCTGTACAGTCAAGGTACAGCAAATCCATTTAAAACCAGCAAGAAAATGACTGATTCCTTTGGGGGACTGTAAACACATACACTGCACAGAAAAGAATATGGGAACAAGTAATCATCACAGTGTAACACCATGTCAAAGCAACTTTTGAGATCAATCTGTCCACTTAGAAAGCATATGCGATTGTAAATCAATGTCACCTGTTTTGGTGCAAATGAAAGTGATGCCAGATGTCCGTCTCTAGCTTTTGCGTTTTGCTAGTGTCCTTGTCACTACTGGTAGCATTAGGCGGTACCTGCAGCCTGGACTACCTGTGCAGTAGGTTGCCCAGGTACTCCAGCTCCTCCAGGATGACATATCCATACATACCGTCGTAAGGTTTGCAGTGCCTCCCAGAACAGTCTCAAGAGCATGGAGAAGACACCAGGAGACAGGCCGTTACACTAGCAGAGCTGGACAGGGCCGTAGAAGGGCATCAACCCAACAGCAGGACCGGTATCTGATCCTTTGCTCGTGGAGGAACAGGAGGACCTCAAGCAGGCTACTGGTGTGCATGATTCTGACCAAACTGCCAGAAACATGTGCATGGGGACATGACATTCTCTAGTGAAACCTGTGCTTACAGCCCAGCAGCATGAAGCTCAATAGACATTCGGATCTGATTTGATTTGGATCTGCTGTGAGGGGTGCGTTCAAGGGATTTGGATCTGCTGTGAGGGGTGCGTTTAAGGGATTTGGATCTGCTGTGAGGGGTGCGTTCAGAGGATTTGGATCTGCTGTGAGGGGTGCGTTCAGAGGATTTGGATCTGCTGTGAGGGGGGCGTTTCATAGGATTTGGATCTGCTGTGAGGGGTGCGTTCAAGGGATTAAGTGAATAGGGTGCATTTTTCCCAGCCTGGTGGGATAGTGGAGAATAAGTAGTGGCAGATCTTACAATTTCTCCCAAAATAAAAGTGTTTTAGTTTGGTGTGTTGACAGAGCGCTGGCTGAAATAGGGCAGGCTTGTGAAGGGATGCATCCACATATATTTTTATTCATTAACAAAGTGGCCTTGATGTCCCACTCTTCCTGTTACCTACAGTGTATCGTCTTCTATCACATTCTGACAAACCTCTTTTCCTAATTAACAGCTGTGAATGAGGTAATCAAAGATCCAGCTTCATAGTGATTACAGATAACTCTTATCAACGAACAAAACTGACAGACAGACCGACGCGTCAGCAAATGTATGAAGCTCTTGAAACATAAGACAAGGGTTTTGATTAGACTTTGGCAGGGTAGATTCTGCCGCAGTGAGATCAAAATTGTGAAGGACGTACCTTCTATACAGCCAACGTACTGCCCATCAAGAGTTTTGAAACCTTTTAAACATTTGTTTTAGGAAAATAAAATTGTCCATGATTTTTAGGCCTAGTTCTGGGCCGAGGCAGAGGATCTCAAGGACACCATGTGCATGTCGCTGTGTCCAGCTGATAGTATCGTGCTAACTACAGTTCGCTAGGTTGAAAATCTTTGGAAATCTATTATTGTAAATATCCTATCATTACGCTAACCACCTGTATGCTGTCCTTTTACTATGCCAGTTAACATTGGCTCGGTAATATGTGAGGTCAAAGTTCCTTCTTAAATGCACACCAATGGAATTAACATGTTCATCTGACTTGTGAAGTCGATAAAGGGCCTCATTATTAAAATACGAAACCCTCTCTTATACCACAGCTTTCCCTATTTACTCCTTTCTACCAAATCTTCTTTGTGAATTACTTCTTGGCAGATTCCAATAAACGTCTTCTTGTCAAGATAATTTAATTATGCCGTGAAAGGGTGTTGTGTGTCATCAAGAAGCTACCGTACAACTCGGGCAAAGTAGAAAACATCTTCCTCAGGCACATTAAGAGGGAGCAATTCATTGTGAGGCAACAACAACATAATGAGCTGTCCTAACATACATTACCGCCAATGCAATGCACTTGGAAGTGGATAATGTAAAAAGCCCTGATAAGACTGTTCCACTATTTTGACACACTGCCAATTTCTTTTAGGAGCGGGAGTAAGGAAACACAATGAAGTGATGGATGTTCCTGGTCAAAGTGGCACTATTCACAGATACGACACGTTCCCGCTCTACTTCCTCCGCCCCCTCCCGGCAGTCATTACCAGCGGCAGGGTATGATTGGCCAATTTTAATCAATTTGCCCGCCCAAAGTTTTCTGAAGAACGCAAAAAGATATATCTTTTACTCAAATACTATATATGTTTGCGGTCAATGTGTTGTCCCTGTATTCCCACCTCCTTCCCAATACGGTGTTTAACTGGGAACTCCTATGACCAATGACCATGCGGAAGCCATGCTGGTGTGCTTCCTATGCGCGTCGTTCCATCCATGATGGAAGGTTCTGTAAATGGAGGCTTTTAGTAGAGTGACTTCATTTCCGTATTCCCAGCAACTTCCACCTATTCAGTTAAAGCTCAGAACATATTTCCTAGTGAAGCTTTCATGGATCCGTAAGCAAATACAGTGGTACTCTATATACAGTAGATCCTACTGGGTGTACCAATGCAATTTAATGTTTGCCAGTGGGACTAATAATGTGTACTGCAAGAGCAAATAATTAGTGTGGTTTCTATGGCCAAAGCATTTCTAGGGCGAGCAGTATTAAACCTGCACCAACACGGTGAACTGAACTGAGTTTTAGATGGGAATAGACTGATGAAGATAGGACGTGTTAGTAATTGCGAATTGTTGGCTTCTGGAGAGCACTGCTCGACAGGAGACAAAGTCTCAGAGCAGGCTGCGGCAGTAATGTGGCATTCTCCTCAAATGAAAATGTAATCAGAACCTCTGCTTTGAATATATTCTGGGGAAATAAGCCCCTCTATGAAAGACGGCACTGACCCCATCTTATAAGAAGTTGAGGTTCAGAAGTATGCAAAATGTGGTGGCACGGATTCCATTCTATTCAGAGAGTGTAGTCTAGTTTTCATGAAAAATTGCTTTTGCATGATGATTAAATAAAAGATTGTGTTAGATGTGATTGCTTTGTTTCACATGGTTACTTTGTGAGTAATCCAAAACGTTTCACTGTTTCAACATTTGACTAGTGAAAAAACAAACTACTTTGATTCAGTAAAAATAAAATGTACTTTGTGCTCTGCTGTTCACGTCGAGGTCTGTGCGACCCTTTCTAGGATATGCCTCCCCAGACCATCCCTGACCCACCACCAAACATCATGTTGGATGATGTTGCAGGCAGGCCTGCTCTCATCTGGGAATTTGTACAGTGGACCTGCAAACTCTGGTGTTCTCTTGTGAATGCCAATTGAGCTGCACGGTGCTGGGCTGTGAGCACAGGTCCCACTGGAGGACTTATGCCATACTGATGAAGTCTGTTTCGGACAGTTTTGTCAGAAAACCAGACAAGAATCAGTCAGGCAAGATAAGAAGAGAGCAGTTGTCTGTGGCCACCACATGCAGAACCTTGCCTCTTATTGTCTTGCTGGTGTCTCTCCTGTGCACCTCTACAGTTTAATTTGTACCAAAACAGGTGACATTGATTTACAATCGCTTATGCTTCCTGAATGGACAGATTAGTATCCCTGAAGTTTAATTGATTTGGTGTTATACTGTGATGATCACATGTTCCCTCCATTATTTTGCAGTGTAGTAAGAAAAGGCTGTGAACTAAAATGCATTGACCTCAAAGAAAGTGGGAACAATACCTTTTATCTTGCCAGAGGCTTGTCATTGTTAAGTTAATAGCGACGGGACCAGTGAGTACTGATGATTTGTTTGATGATTCAGGGTTCACCAATAAAGCAGTGACAAAGTCTCAAACAACTGTAAACTACAGCGAGAATCTTGCACCGACTCAAACCAAGTCAAACCGATCACGCGTCAAACGTGCACAGCCACAAACCCGCCACGGCAATGTTATTTACGAAACTTGGTGTAGGCGAACAGTTTATTAGGTACACCACCCTGTTCATGAATATGGATCCCTCCTGCCGACATTGAATCGCGGGGTTTCGGCAGGCTATTGAGCAGGCAGACGGGCACCCAGACATTTGGATACTGTTCAAAAGGACCAAAAACATCCACTCAGCACTATTCCTGCATGTGGCAACAGGTTTTTGCTGAGAGACATCAAAGGAGAATGGTGAGACTCAAGCAGGCTAACAGGCGGGGAACAAACAGGCCAATGGCAATGGAGCGCAGAACATTGTCTCAGAAGAACCAACCCTGCGGTCCTAGTCACAGCAGCGCCATCACAGCAGACAACCACACCGGACCCAAGCTCATTAACTCAAAACAAGAAGCGACTCCAGCGAACACGCAGTCAACAACACCGGACTGAAGAGTGGAAATAACACTACCTGGTCAGAGGAATCCCAGTCGGTGTACTTGGGTGGCCTCTGCAATCACCAGACCTCAACACAATGGCGTCTTAAGGACAAGACGTACCACAAAATGAGTAGCATGGATTGAAGTGTGATAGTCCTTATCTCTAATTAAAGATCAGTGTTACGGGCCAAGTGAAGGGTTGCTGCTCTGAGAGGATCCTTCTGTTTCATAATAACGTGAAGGAGCTACAGGGTTCCATCGGCTTTGTACAGAACATTTTTTTTACACAATCTGAAATGCTTTCTACTCAACACATGCAGCACAACCTGCTGTCATTTACTGTACTGTATACATGCAGACAGGGAACTCATATACGAGGACCACACACCCCATGGTCCAATTCATGAAAAAGAACACAGATCATTTGGTCTTTTTCATTTTCCCTATGCCTACAGTAGATCACCCAAACTAGACTAAATTCTAAATTTGATCCAACATCAATCTTTTTTTTTTTTTTTACAGAAATATATTAAATAAATATTCACACCCTTTGCCATGACACTCCATAATGGTGCTCAGATGTATCGTGTGTCCTTTTATCATTGTCAAACTGGATTGGAGTCCATGGTTTAAAAAGGCACACTTCATTGAGCATGTCAGAGCAGGCAACAACATGAGTGAACAAAACCTCTGGTTTGATGATACCAAAGTTAAACTACAGCCTGATTGCCAAGCGCATCATCTGGCCAAAACAAGGTACCGCTCATCACATGTACAATACCATTCTCAATGGTGAAGCATGGTGGTGGAAGCAACCTATGGGGCTGCTTCTCAGCGGCAGGGTCCGGGCGTCCGGTCAAAATTGAGAGAAACATTAACAGAGCAAAATTCTGGGAGATCTTTGAAAAATCAAAATTCACAAAACCTTAGGCTGGGGAGGGGGGGGTTATTCTCATCAGCACAACAACAACTCAAAGCACAAAGGCTAGACAATGCTGGAGTGGCTTCTGCACAAGTCTGTGGATGTCCTTGGAATGCCCAGACAAATCTAAGACAGAGAATGTCGGGACTTGAACTTAACTGAACATCTGTGGAGTGACCTGAAGATTGCAAATCACAGCCACCACCAGCCAATCTGACAGAGCTTGATAGGATCTAAATGGAAGAATAGGAGAAACTGCCCAGATCTAGGTGCGCAAAGCCAGTGGAGTCATACCCAAGAACACTCAAAGCTGTGATTGCTGCCAAATGCAATACAGAAAAAAGTACTGAATAAAGGGTCTAAATACTTATGTCTATTCATATAATTTTTGATAAATTGGATCATATAAATGGGTTTACGCTTTATCATTATGGGGTATTGTGGGTAAGTTAATGGCAATTGTTTTGTACACAAAATAGTATACAATAAAAAAAGATAATTTGGATCTGAAAAGTATGATGAAAACTGCTTCACAACACCAAAAACAAACCTACTACATTATCTCATTGTGGTCATGAGATTATTTTAAGGGAAATTCCACTGTCCAAAGAATAACATAGATCTATCCAGAGAAATATTCGAAATCAGTGTGAAGAGTTCATAGCTTTATAAAGAGCTTTACATATGGTTGTTGAGCATTGTGATCAACCAATACAGGGGCCACTAATATTTACTGTAACAATATTAAATATCCAGAAGTGATTCTGATGAAAACCTAATAACACAGAAAGACTAACATTAAGACAGCGTGAGAAAATCGGTGAACTCCCCCTTTACAGTTATTTTGAGGTCTCACCATTTGTCATGTAATCTCTTCAGCTCCATGCAGATACCGTTAACAACATAAACATATTAATGTCAAGTAATGTAACATGACACCAGCTACAGGGGAGCATCTATGCCAGTCATTTCCCAAATTCCCCAAGCGCTAAATTTACTCATCAGTTCACGGGTCACCCCAGCATTAGTACAACTGTGTCTTCATAACTAAGTTAAAAGCGCACTGCGCGATTACATATTTACTAATTTCACGGCCGTCATGTTGTAATACGGTACCTGTTAAAAAAAAAAACACGATATCAAACCAACTGTGACATTTCTTGCCCGAGTTCCTTGATGAATAGTTTGAAGTACACTAATACGACATGATGAACCAACAAATTGGAAAGAAGAATCGGTGAGGTTCACTTCACTCTCACGTCATCCGCCTTGTGTTTAAGGCACTGCATTCCTGTAACAGTAGGCTACTAGGGCGGGAGAACATCCAACTAACTAACTAGAATGATACCAACTGGTTACAAATCACATTAAAACGGGGTTTTAGTTACATTTCTTTTGACTTTACACTGCTACATTATTTTATATTTAATTGGACGCAACTACATATTTATTATCCAAATTATTTCATTCTGAAATCAAAATAAACATGTCCTATGTGAATTCACCATGTGCATGATCCGTTAAAAGTAAACAAGCATACCTTGGATATGTTGGTTAACAACATTTTCGAGTCGGTCCAGTCTCTCTATAATCTTCAGAGTTTCTCCTTTGTCTTCAATAAACTTTCTATCGGTTTCGGGCTCTGGGACTTTGGTGTTCACGTTGGCCACATAATTAGTGATCCAACCGACGTAAAGAAGACAGACGATGTTGGTCATGCCACTCAAAATAACGCATGTCGACACCAACGCTTTAGTTCTCCTAGAGCAAACCATCATCGCGACATCCCTCCATACGTTCCAGCACGCATGCAGCCGTAATAGAAAAACCTCATAAAACTCAATGACTACCCGTACAGAGCTTCGTATAGCGTATGATTATAACATTGCGGACTTACGACTGTCAGCTGCTGACTGGCAGCGACGCAAACACAGAAACATAAATTCTTAGATGCGCTGTTCCATACTGTACGCCCCGTAGCAGCTAAAATCCGCTGCTTCAAAGTATTTACAGAGGCACACGCGCACAGTGCTGGTGGCCAATGAAATCCTCTAGAAATGTACACTGCATATCCGATCATTACACAATCCAATTGAAGCGGGGATGGAGGCGTGTTCTCCGCAATTCTCGCGTCCTTCAAACTGTGAAAAGCAAAATAGAAGGAGCGACAATAGCTTTATAGAGGAGACAACATCTAACAGTTGTAAATCTGCTGAATGAACGGTTCACCACTTTGGGTCGCTCTGAGTCTAAGTACACTGAAATGTAAGATATAAACAGTTACACTTATATGAAGTGTTTGTGTGTCTGTCGGTCTTTCCGTGCACAGTGTGTGTATCGTTTGTAAATAAAGATTACGTAATCAATTCCGTAATCATATTTTTTAAACACATTTTAGCAATGTTACGGATGTCAACCGCTCTTCAATTTACTCTTCCATCAATGTCCTCAAATTAGGCCGTTGCATAATCCGATAGTGTAACAAGAAGTGAGCAGTGTCACTACATAAGGTCACATGTAATGAAAGTGAAATCACATATCAGAATATTGAATAAATATATGAGCACCTGAGCCGTATTCCAAAGAGATGGATTAGTAGCCTAAGGTAGCAAGAGCTGTCAAACCAGAACTTGAGCAAACTTACTTTTCCGGCTCTAGAAAAATATCATGAAATATACCCTGATTAGAAACCATAGCAACAAATGCTCCGAACCAATCATGCTACTCGGTTAATTTGATCTTATTTTGTCCAAGAGAATAAAACGCAGATCTTATCCACCAATCAGATTCCGTCACTATGGCCTGTCCTTTAGCAGACAATCGAATTGACATAGGATGGTATGGTGCGCTGTGCATTACAAATAGCTGTACGTCAAATCGACCCTTTAGATCAGTGTTTCTCAACCTTTTTTGGCCAGCGCCCCCTAGCAATTATTCAGGTCCCCTAACGGCCCCTATCAAATAAGATGTCGGCTAATTACCCTTAATATCAATGGTTATTGCTCGTATTATTGTAATGATTATTATTGTTGTTGTTATTATTATTATTGTTGTTACTACCATCAAAAATCATAAAAAAAGTATTATTCAATGACAAAGTGTGTTTTTCCGGTAACAAAAATACCATGTGAATAGAATTTACACCTGTAAATTATATCTACAGGTGTAAAAAACATTAAACATAATTTAGGTAACAGCAGCTAATCAGATCGGATAGAAATGTACCATTCAAACTTTAATTAGTTATCACAAACAGCAGCCAATCAGAAACAATTAGCAATTTAACATTTAAATAGAAATTAAACAAAACGTGAGGGTTTTATCGCCTCACTTGAAAAAAGTTGTGGATTAGTTGGAGAACGCACAAAGCCATAACTATTGTATTCAGTTGAATACTGAATGCATGTTTTATGGTTTGGTGCCATTTATCTGATATGTTACTTTTGAATACCACTTCAAATTAAATTTAAGACCATTTCCACAACTACACCCCATCTAAATTAAACATAAATACACAATTTTGACTGATGTACCCACCTTTGTTAGAGCAGCAGGCCTACTGCTAACAATACAGTAACTGGCTGTACTTCGCAGAACAGTCATCTGTGATTCAACCAACAGAACTGATAAATACTGCACGCTTGTCGGAGGCTTTTCGCAGCATTTTGGTTCATTTTGCATTTCTCACTCTTCATACAGGATTCCACAAACGTGCTGCCCATTGTGCCACGTTAAAAAACTTCTTGCAAAAAACAGTCAGCTTTGTTTTCTTTCCCTTCAACCACGAAGCTAAGTTGCTGTTGTTCAACCACTTTTTAATTACAATTTTTGCACTTTCCCATGCTACCTGCGGGAAGATTGGTAGTCAATCTTTACTATGTAGCTAGCTAAATACCTAGCTTGGTGTAAGCTAGCTATTTCCCTAACGTACAACAGTGTTGGGAGAAATGCAGCCGACCGTCCCAAGTGCCTTATTGACATTTAACATAATAAATGCTGTGCGACCAGATCCAAAAGCTATTTTTTCATTTGCATCACCTCTTTACAATGTAAAAAAAAATACCTTATGACCTTTAAAAATAGGAAATAAGACAATTTAATACTTTTTTAGATAAATCCATGTATCTGAAACCCTGTCTTTCATGTCCATGTTTTCAGATTTTTTTTTTTTTTCAGCAGTGTCTAAGCTGAAGGTATGCCTGCTGATGGTGTTGCTGTGATACCCTTGGCAGGTGTCTGGTTGTAGAATAGTGTTCATGTTTTATACACCGTCACATCCATTCGCATAAACTGGCAGGTTTTATAATGCAGACCACAGTTTTTTGCAAGTAGTTTAAAACTCCTATTGTAGTGAAACTTCATAGTGTAAACTTTATAGTGTAAACTTGCCTTAATACAAACGCCCCCCTACACCAGCTCAACGCCCCCCTTAAAAGAAGGACAGTTTTTTGGGTTTAATCAGCACGACAGTTTTCAGCTGTGCAAACATAATTGCAAATGAGTTTTCTAATGATCAATTAGTCTTTTAAAATGATAAACTTGGATTAGCAAACACAACGTGCCATTGGAACACAGGGCTGATGGTTGCTGTTAATGGGCCTCTGTAAGCCTATGTAGATATTCCTTTAAAAGTCGTTTCCAGCTACGGTAGTAGAACGGTAGTGTACATTTTTATGGGATGTGGCATTATTTACTAAATAAATAGGCCTACACACATATAGGTAGTTATTAATGGTTTTCATTTGTAGGTAACTTTTAGTAATGCACAAATATTGTTAATTAGCCTAGCCTATAACCTAAACTGTAGTAACATATAGTATGTCACAACTGCAATGTGAGGTCCACTGTATTGCCATTGTATGAATGGTGTTTTATTCAATCTAAAAAGTACTTTTCATGACAACACCTATTCTATTTGTGTTGTAACCTCATGGATAGAAAGTAAATATAAGAACATAATATAAATATTAATAATAATTTAATTATTTTTGAGAAATGTTCTAGATTGTTGCAGGCTGTAACTATTGTTTATTTTCCTCTATTATTTGGCTCCATCATGAGCATCTCCATCTCATTATCTCATATATTCGTTTTTTTAACCTATGTAACAATATGCAACTATGTCAACAAAAATATTTAATAAGGAGACAGTTCCTTGGCTGAAAAAAAGAGAAAACCTACTGTTAGCTAATTAACTACTGCGGGCGCAAAAGTGAAAAAGATGTAAACTGTGAATCACCTGGCTTTGTATAATTGCCCTAGCAAATTATTCAGCCATAAAAACACTGTGTCATAGTTGGTGTTTACAAGTAGACTAGTTACAACTACTCAAGAATACCTACCTACCACCACTGTACAGAAAAGACCGCCACCACTGTACAGAAAAGACTGCCACCAATGTACAGAAAAGACTGCCACCACTGTACAGAAAGGACCGCCACCACTGTACAGAAAAGACTGCCACCACTGTACAGAAAAGACTGCCACCACTGTACAGAAAGGACCGCCACCACTGTACAGAAAAGACTGCCACCACTGTACAGAAAAGACCGCCACCACTGTACAGAAAAGACCGCCACCACTGTACAGAAAAGACCGCCACCACTGTACAGAAAAGACCGCCACCACTGTACAGAAAAGACCGCCACCACTGTACAGAAAGGACCGCCACCACTGTACAGAAAAGACCACCACCACTGAACAGAAAAAACTACCACCACTTTGAAGAAAAGACTACCCCCCACTGTATAGAATAGACTACATCCACTGTACAGAAAAGACTACTGCCACTGTACAGAAAAGACTACCACCACTTTGAAGTAAAGACTACCCCCCACTGTATAGAATAGACTACAACCACTGTACAGAAAAGACTGCCACCACCGTACTGTGAGCTGATGAGACATTTGCCAACAGTTCATAGGGTGAAAGAGGAGCAAGTTCTTTCGATGACAGCTGATGTGACAGACCGAAGTGCCGAGTGCCGCACTATCATCGTTACCTACAATATCCCTAATACAAACCTGCTGAATGAAAACTGGAGTGCTAAAATAACATCAGAGCAATGCTGCACCAACAGATGGATTCCACAGATAGTGCCGAGAGGCAGCAGCTTTGATCTTTGTCTTTCATGCAACGATTCACTAAATTACTTCTTCACCTTTACAGCTTCACCATTAACCTGATTCTCTACAAGGAGCGCCTGAAAGGATGCAGCTGATGGATGAAATATGCATGAGCACTGAAATATTAAGGGCCGTTATGGGGGGGGGGGTGCTCATGAAACCGAACTGAAACTTTCGCATAACTTCCTCATGGTGTCCAAGTAATGTTTTTGAAACAGCATGGATAATGTGAATGGAGGTTTTCGTATTTCACTTAAGGTTGAATAAAATCTCTTGATAATAAAGTATTAACCGAGCTGTTAGCTATGGCTGCTTCCAAAGACCCCTGAGACCAGTGATGAACGTATGAGAAGAGATCATGAGCTGTCATCTATTTCCAGGAAGTCTTATTTTAGCCTCTTTTGAGGTGGCACGATTACGCCTAATTCAACACAAAGTTTTTCCCCAGGCAGAACAGAGTGGGAAAAACCAAAACAACAAGCCTCAAAATAGCATCACTATATGAACTTGAACCTTGGAGGCCATATCTTCTTATGTGGATAGCATGAAAAGTAAGTATAAAGTATACCACTTCCTAGCTTTCTCTTTTTGTGGTAGATCCTTGTCACTGACTGCTTCCAGATCTGAGAACCTGAGTACACAAACAAAATGCAATTTGTATACCGTTTTCATCAGAGATTTGCAACAAATACTGAGCCCCTGTTGAAACTTGATTGCACCTTTAAATTCAATAACTGGTTGTGCAATATACCAGCAGCCAACCACATTCTGTAGTTGTAGATCACTCCCTTATGTTGCTCTGGACAGTTGACAGGCGGATCACCTGATAAGACTAACAGTTTCAACCCTAGTAATATGCATAATAGTACAGTTCATCATTTGTACATCAAATTTAAAAAAAAGCAGTCCAAGACTGCAAGTAACATTGTACCCCTGTATGTTTACCTGGCTTTGCAAATTATAGGACATCTGTCACTGAAAACATTTATAATTCACATAAAGTGGCTTTCAACTCTCTAGCCTTGAAACATACATATCCCTCTTAATATTTTATAATATATAAACTATTTTTAAATAGTATTTGTAAGTGTAAATTGTAACTTGTTTGTGGTTGCACTATATGACATTTACATTGACCTTTGTCAATGCGGACAATACAAAAGTAACAAGTGCAATTGACTGAATTATCTGCCAAAATGAGTGGGTCCACTAAACAGTTCAAATTCTTTTTCTGTTGAATTAGTTGGCCAATTACAGTTTAGGCTTTTATGCAGGATCATGAAAAATGTGCAGATATCAATAGGTCAAGCCCCCTCCCTAATGTAAACAAGCCATACGTTTTTCTCGGAATGTGTATTTTGATTTCTGCTTTGCTGAGTCTATTAACATCTATTAATGTTGTTTGCAGTGTATTAATACTTAATCTTTTTGTGTTGGTACAAAAGTATTTAAAAAAAAACCTTAGAATTAGATAATATTTCATACAAATCATCAAAAACCCTTGTGATTTTATGCAAATGTTAAATATGTACCGTTTTGTTATGAATTCCAAAAATGTACAAAAACATTTCATTAAAATGTTACCTTGGACAGTATATTTTTCCACTTTTAAAAAACAAAACATGCGTTTCCACTTTTACAAGCCAAAACAAGCTATAAGTGTAAAACTTGATGTAAATGTTTAGTGGTCGCTCTTCAAATAAAAAATTTGACATGCTAACCTTTCTAAAAAGCCTTATATTTTTTGTCAAACTGCCCTTGCCAAAAGCAATAATAAATCAAGGTTTATGAACTGTCAGGAACTTCAATAAACATGGAGAGTTTGGATTTGTTGAATTGCTGAATTCTGTTGCTCTCCTTTACAGCTGAGTAAGCAAACACTTTAAATCATGATTTAAATACATTTCTTGCAATTCTCACCTGTTTTTAACACAAAAAGGAGCCGTGCATTCTGACTGAAAGGGTCTTATTTTCCCAGAATTCATTAAAAACCGGGTTATCATACTTGTCTGATTACATGAGATGAGGTGCCGCAGCTTGCTCTGAGTTTCACTCCTAAAACTCTAAAATGCAGTGCTCTCCTGAAAACGAATTAGGACATTTCACAATTACCAACACATCCTTACTTACTGAGCCTGACGGTCTCGAAGTGATCCCAATGTAATCACTCTGCTAGGCCAGGTCCTCTAGAGGAAATTGGAAAGGCCCAGGGAAATCCAGTGCCATGGTAACTAGGAGTAGAAATTGTCCCTGCTCTTACAGTTTAACATCAGGTGACTCCTTAGATTATAGTCTTTTATGTGACTGGCATATAAAAAGGTTTTAACAGGTCAGGTTTTCCCACCACAACCACTGGTCTTTGCAAAATCCATTAACAGTATTCCATGCAATATACCTCAGAGTGCCCCGTCAAAGTATTTCACTTAGTTTGATTTACAGTGGATATCTGTACACCCTTACTGAAGATTACGCTTTTGTTGATGTAATGACTAAAATTAAGAAAATCCTGTCAACCCTATTTTTCTTATTAAATTAGATCTAGTAACTAATAGTATAATAGAGAGAAAACCAATTCTTAATTTCTCTGAATAATAAATAAAATAAAAACTGTAAAAAAAATGGCATTCATGTGCCCACCATTTATAACAGGGTAGTAATTGTGTTCAGATTCAACCAATCACATTACTGATCATGTACACCGATCATTTGCTGGCAGCAATGGAATTTGTTCTGATTAGCCCTGAAAAGAATAAACTGATCTTGTAAGATTTCCTTGATTGCAGACAATACGCAACCAAAGAATAGCTAATACTTTTCCTCCTACCCTATACCACCCTGGACTAGCTAATACTATTCCTCCTATTCTAAACCATCCTGGACTAGCTAATACTACTTCTCATATTCTAAACCATCCTGGACTAGCTAATACTATTCCTCATACCATAAACCATCCTGGACTAGTTAGTACTATTGTAAACCATCCTGGACTAGCTAATACTATTCCTCATACCATAAACCATCCGGGACTAGCTAGTACAATGCTATACCATCCTGGACAAGCTAATACTATTCTTCATACCATAAACCATCCTGGACTAGCTAGTACTATTCATCCTACTCTAAACCACCCTGGACTAGCTAATACTGTTCCTCATACTCTAAACCATCCTGGACTAGCTGGTACTATTCTGGACTAGCTAATACTATTCCTCCTAATCTAAACCATCCTGGACTAGCTAATACTATTCCTCCTACTCTAAACCACCCTGAACATCTGCTCACCAGGATATGTTTCAACTACGAAGAAAATATTGTGCTTTTTAATAAATATGACTAAATATTCTTAATATTCAATAAATGCGTTAATTAATGTCGTAATCAAGTGGACAAATTCCTAGTTTATTCCGAATAATTATGAAAAGGTCCGGCTAACGGAATTAAATGTATTGAATTTGGCGTGGGAAGTGATATCACAAAAATATTTAATGAATCATGAAATCTGATGAAGCTAGGTGTAAGACCACTTAGTAATCCCCTCAAGATCAGATGACTGTCAGAAGTCCATGTGGAATAAGGTCACACTTCAGTCAAATACCAGGCATGAGGTTTGGGCACAGTTGTGAAAATAATAATAAATAATAAGGGAAATACTGCCAATGCAATGTAAATCAATGGACTCAAAACAGGCATGACACAATGGGAAGAGTTATGGAACTATTGTGACATAAAGCCAACAGATCTGATTAATATACAATAGCTTGTTTGTTTTCTTCACATTTGTGTAACTGGCATTCAGTCACTGTACACAGTAGTTCCGTATATACAGCATGACAGAGACTTGGTTTGCGTTTACCTTTCCTCTCTCAGGTCTGCTGCTCTGTTGAACACTACAAGTATAGATCAACCCTTGTCAACCTGTTAAAGAAATTAACAGCCTCCTATAAGAAAGAAAAGATGGACTGCATGTGTCCAACAAGCAGAAAATGAACGTGTCCAGGTGTAAAACAAGATAGACCCGAGAGGAAAAAGACATAGAATGGCAGGCCAATTGTAGCCCTGTCTCTCCCAGATCTCCTTGAGACGGATGTAAAATAGACCGTTTTGGTTCTGGAGATGATTTAATGGTGTCAGTCCAACTTCCATCAGGAACACTTCCACACAGAGTGGGGGACTGGTCCACAAATGAAGCCCAAGCGGCACTGAGCAATAATTACCATCTTCACTCCTGGATTACATTTTGAGTTGAATCTTGTAATTACAGGCAATAGGGATGTAACTCCAGATTAATTAGGCAAACAGAAAAAGAGTGGGTGTGGAGTGCTTTGTAAAGGCAGGAAGATCAGAGAGGCAGACACAACACAGAGTAGATCTCTGAAATATAGAACAAATAAGAACACACATACGCACACACACTCACACACGCACCCCATATTATTTTCCCCTCAAGAAGCCAATTAGTTGGTGTTGGAGATTGTTCCGCTTTTTTAGTGTTTTATCCGCCTCACACATTACCTTAGGTTCCTTTAATTCAGGTATTTCTGGCATGCTTATTATATTTAGACTATTTCCCAATGGCTGTGGTAGTTTATGGATCGCTGACCGCCGACAAGCACTGGAAAGTAACCTGGCAATACACAAGGGGAACTTGTGTATTCATCAGTATCTTGTGAATAGGACGTATTCATTGTACCTTGTGCCTTCCCATGCATACACTGAATCATTTATTGATCCGCTGGTCATCTGAACATGCAAAAACATTTACCCTTATAATCTTCACCCGGCATGAGAAGAAGAGGACTGGCATCCCCTCAGGGCTTTCGTCTCCTCTGGAGGTTTTATCCTAGCTTCCCAACCTCCTAGGTAGTTTTTCTGAGCCACTGTGCATACATTTCTAGTTGTCCCTCGCTCTTTGGGATTCTAATCTGTAAAGGCACTTTGTGACACCTGCTGATGTAAAAAGGTGCTTTATAAAATGTATGTGGTTGATCAATGAATAAAAAAAACTACACAGAAAATGAAGCACAAAAATACAGTATAGTACAGTACATACTACAGTACGGTCTGTAAAAATACTACATATTGCAGTATATGACAGTCATTACAACATAAGACAGTTGTATGACAATGAAAGAACTAAAGGAAATAGCACAGCAATGACAAATACACTATTTATACCACAGTATAAATGTTTTCCTTTGGTGATTATTAAATGATCTGCCACAAGGTATACTTCATCATGATACACATTCACTGTGCGATTCCCAATCGTTTGTGCATGGTGGAGTTGTGTGTGTGAGCGGGGAGGGGTATTTGTGTGTGTGTGTGTGTGTGCAAGCCTCCTGAAAGGCTTGTGGGTAATTACCAGACATGATGGATAATGATGGCACCCAGACTGAAGAATAGGTGATCCATAGCCCACAGAGAGGGATTTAGGACAGATGGACTGAGTGAAAAACCATGCATTTGGACAGATGAATACTGCCCTTAAAGCTTTTGGATCTCCACAAGATGTGCGATAAATTCTTTGTAATGATGCCGCAAAACCTTAGCCATACATTTCAAGTCTCCTGGTATTGGATATATATCCTTTAATGCTTCCAAACCTTTAAAGTACATAGGCCACACCCCTCTGGGCTCATTGCGTCATGATGTTAAAGAGTACCAACCCTTGGTTACACATATACACATCAAGACAAACCGCAGCATTTAGCTAGCATATAGGACAGGAACCTAAACGCAGTAGTTGGATTGTGATAGACTGAGAGAAAATGTACATTTCCTAATTGTCTAAACTATTTTAGATCATAGTACATTGCTTTACATGATCCCGGGAGACTGAGTGTTGACTGTACTTTAGTTGTGTATGAATTCCAGATTACACTATATAAACTTGTCTTGATACTGTTATTGCAATTATTCAGGTACTGACAAATGACAGGAAAAAAAACAGTCCAGACGATGCTTAAAAATAAGCAGATCAATAAAAAAAAGGAAAACCACAGAATATCCCTTTAATACATTGGTCAGATTACATTGGCATTATTGTTACTGTAGTTGTCTAGGACAAAACGGTTGCACATCCTTTGTCAATCCCAGTCCCCATAGCGAGCATGAACCTGTGGATAATGAAAGGAGACAAGGAGATAGATGGCATGTCACAACCTACCATCAGCACTTCGATACTCCAAAACCAAAGAGATCTCATAACCTACTTTCTGGTGTGAATAATCTATACAGAGACCATGAAATGACATCATGTGAGTGAGATTCCTAGTATGTACCTGGTTGTACCGAGAGCACAATGGCATATTCAACCATTTGCCATCTTCCCCACTTTGTTTTGTGCCTAGGGGTGCAACTAAAAGTCAGAGGAAATAGGTGATCGCCACTGCTGATGAATTGTGAGGGATTGGTATGGCTATCCGTGAACACCTTGTGATATCGGTAGTTTGATATGGCCCAGTTTATTCCAGGTCACCGTCGATACGACCTGGCATCACACGGAGTGGCCTGAACTTTTGGATTGCGCATGATTAGTCTTCACTGTTCATCCTTCACCTCTGTGCAGTCTGCCGTGCTAGAGATGACATTGGCCGCTGTCTAGACCGTACAGCGCTGGTGAATATGACTGTGCCAGTGAGCCTGAGAAATGATGACAATATGTCAGAGTAATTATTCTGCGGATTGAAATGGAATAAAGCGGTATGAAAGAGGCCGCCACCGTGGACTGCTCCTAGCATCTGGAGCGGTGTTCGTCTGGAGCTGCGTTTATTCTCCACGTCACATTTTATGACTGTCGGCTCATATTTACACAAGTTTTGCTGCTATTCGGAGTCGTGCCGCGGCCCCCAGCTGTTAGCCGTCCAGGCAAACGTGACGGTGAGTTATTGATGCAATGGAAGTCAAAATAGCTCATTAACGGGACGATTTGTTCGAGATAATGCTACACGTCTACTTGGATGATTCTGATCAATTATCTTGGTTAACAATACATGTAAATCTGGATAAGATCAATAAGGCAAACGTATTAAATACAACGGGTTTGTGTTTTTCATTCCCGCTGGAGCTGTTACTGGCTACATCACTGGCAGCACGCTGTATGAGTAAGAGGGTGGAAATTATACTGGCAATCAATCAGTTGATAATGCCGTCAATTTGGGAGCTTGGAGATTTTCCATTCCTTTGATGAAAGAAGATGCATCTGTAAGGACAGGCGAGGCCATAGGGCGAACTGGAACAGGAAGGGGAAATTAAGCAGTTTGATGTGGTTATGATGTGGCTTTCTGTCAGACGTCTAATTCTCTGCAGTGTGGATTTGGTGGATAATTTGGCAGTCCCTCTTTCCCCACTCTATGCGCCTCTGAGCACAAACATCAACCCAGGTCGCATCGGCTGCCTCTATTTAATCATGGGCTTTAACACGGGTCTGACTGCCATCTGTCTTGTGCCTACAACTGTTGCACAAAACAGTCACAAGTGAGGTGATGCGGCTGTAATTTAGGGGAACACAACAAAAGTTTAACGTTTTTATTTTTGCAGGTTTGTCCGTATCGTGCCTCGAAGGGTTCACAGCAAAAGTCATTTATCAATATGCTGGTACAGAAGTGAAAATATCATCCAATGTCAACCAATGCTCAGACAGTGTAGGACAGCACAAAGAATGCATTTAATGCCATGTAAGATTGGAAGCATTTTGGCAATCTGACATAACTTGCAAAAATACATCAGCTTTTTTGAAACAATGAGATCCTGCTGTGGCCAAAAATCAGTACTCTACTATTAATCTCCCATTCATTTTTGTCACAAAGCACTACAGTTCCTGTGTTCACTTTGACAGGCCAAATTACTTTATTACTATCAATGAATTTTGAAAAACACGAAAAAGCAAGAAATAGTTGCTCACCTCCCCAACTCTGGTGCTTCTTTGTTTAAGGCGAAATCTGTGACTGTCAGTTGATAATGAAAGGTTTTAAGTACAGTGTGGCCATGGCAACAGTATTCTGAAACCAGAGTGTGTTTTGATGGACACGAGATTGGATGCAGGATTTGACATCTAGGCACAGCTTGTCGCTAGAGCATTTACGACCACAAATGCTGTGACAATTCCATGGCTAACTGAGGTATGATAGTTATTCTACTCATAGACTGTATGTACATTTAAACAACATATAACACACACTGTCCAAAATGGTCAGGTAAACAAAAAGGCATTTACAGAAGTCTGCATCGGCAGAAATTGTTGGATTATTCGGTGTACTAGAATACAAAAAGTCAAAATACTCACGTCTCAAACCGATTACTTGTTATATTCCGTCTGTAAGCCTCCGACAAACCCCCAGCCTTTTACAAAGGGATTTAAATTTGGATTGAATAATACACATCCTACACAGACAGTAACTTCCTAGAATACGTTCTCACAGTAGATTCTTGTTTTAAAAAGCTTCCTAACTAAGACACGGATCACCGGGAGATTGTTTAAATATCATTAACTTTAAGCAATGGGAGACGAGGTTCATCAGCAAACAGGCAGCACAGCCATGGCACAGCTACCTGCAGTAGCATTTCAGATATAATGATGCATACTAAATAGCCTCTTGTTGAAAAACAAATAAACCAGTGAACGCATGTCCTACAGCCCACGTGTGCCTACAGCCCATCGTGCCCTTCTATGTGCTTCCTGGCAACCAAGAAATGTAACAAGCAAACAGTACGTCTGTGCAGGTAAGGGACACGGAGCATGTAGGGCCATGCAACAGGCAACTGCATGGTTCTTCTCTGTTCACCCGTCCATTCCCACAGAGGCCAGGAATGACAGGTCATACAGCCCGGTCAGAGTATGGCACTCCAGGCCGGGTTTACCTGGTTGGAGGCCCCTGGGCTACAGGTCTGTTTCCCAAGGCCCCCTGTCAGTAGGAGGCCCTGCCCTGCAGGCCCAGTGAAAATACCCCTTGTTCGGAGCAGAAATAACCACATAGCGAAGAATAGACCAGAACATACGACGTGTGTGGGTTCACACGAGATGTTGTGCACACTCTTTTAGGTCACACTAGTCCAATGAACGTGAAAAACACATGAATGTGTGCACATCAAGTCCCACCAAACAAAGAATCGTCACTTTGCAAATCAAACGGGCAAGGGATGTTTTTAGGGAAAACAATATCACTCTTCATGTGTAGTTGTCATATAGAATGGGAGCACCAGAACCATTTGGCGGAACCCTTGTACGCAGTGTACGATGTACGCAGTGTACGATGTACGCAGTGTACGATGTACGCAGTGTACGATGTACGCAGTGTACGATGTACGCAGTGTACGATGTACGCAGTGTACGATGTCGGTGATGTGCACATTATTCACCCAAATAAGAACAGCGGAAGTTAAACTGGGCATCTGACCAGAGGATTTCTTGCTCATTTATGCAGACCAGATTGAAGTTAATAAAAAGACACTAAAAGATCTGAGAGGAAAATAACAGACAGTATCTCTCCGCAACAGGGAGTTTCCACAGCCAAGGTGATGCACCATTCATCTTCTAGCTCTGGGCCAGTTGGAAGCAATCCTGCCTCCTGCTTCAGCCGAGGCCCGTTCACACACAAGCTACACGACCACACATCTGCCAGGCCAACACAGCACTCTGCACATCTGCAGTGTCTGCAGTTCACCTTTCGTCCAGTCCTTCACCGGAGGAGTCATGTCAACATCGCTGAGTCGTTTCCCACGAGATGTTGCTGGAGAGCGATCATTACTGAGTGAGCTCCAGTGTCTGTGGAAAAAACAGAGAAAAAACTCCTCCGCAACAGCCCCTCTGATCTGCTTTCATTCTGGTTGGGATTTATTTTTTTGATGTCCATATTTGTTCTAGAGACTTGCTTGTTAGCTTCCTTTTAGTGATGGAAGGCAGGGTTCAGATCTCTGTGTGCGGAGGTTGTCTTGTTCTGCCTGCTCAGTACCTCCTCCATGTTATGCCTGTGTTTACCACAGGGAAGAGAGAGCTGTATTACGGGACCGAGGCAAGCTCCATGGGCAGCGTTGGCATCGCTCTGACCCATAGGCAGTTGACTGACAGTGACACTCTGAGGGAAGAAGATACGCTAAGCCACAAGAGGAAGACAGCACATTGCAAAAGAGAGTTTGTCGGTTTGGCATGCTGCTTTATAACAAGTGGCTGAATAGAAACATGACTGTTGCAGTTTACGGACTGCAACACGCTCTTATCGTGGGGATTTGCTATATAAAGTACCTCTTTATCATTTTTGCTATTGACATGAATTACGTTGGCCCACTTTGTAATTTTCTCTAATCTTTCAATGTAACAAACTCAACACAAAATATCCTCTGTACAGCCTCACATCATACAAAGGCCTTTCCTCTATGCAACGCAAACGAAGAGTGAATGTCAAGAACTACGTCTCTAGATGTATTTCAGTGCTAGCTGCTTTCAAGGGCACATTGTCCATGCCATTACGGCAATACAAAAGCCTGCTGTGACATAATGCTGCTTTCATTTGCTTTTCTCTGCAAAGCATAACGCATCGTGTGGACTGTGAAGGGCCGTATAACGGATGGAGAAAGGGGAGGTGTAGGGAGGGTTAGGTGGGGTGATGGTTGGATGTTTGGATGTATTCTTGCTTGTATCTGCGAGGGCCTGTTCTGTTTCAAAGCCTTTTACTGTTTTTCAGTACAGTAGGTGAACCTGTCTCATTTTGTGATGTCAACGTTATACAGCATCTTCTTGTTTTGAAAGACCTTTAGTAGTATTTCTTTTTGTATTACTCAGATGAGTTGGTCAAGCCTTGCACTTGCAACACCAGGGTTGCGGGTTCAATTCCGTCTGGGGACCAGTATGTGGAAGTATGTAAATGGAAGTATACACTTCTGTATACGACCATCTGCTAAATGACTCAAATGTGAAATGTAACATAAATGAATGCTGTGGCTGCTGCAAATTGTTTATTAATTAGAAGGAAATGACTTCCATTACTAATACAGAGTTAGTCCAACTTATAGTACAGATGGTTCTAAGTATGAACCCTCAGGAGTAATGCCGTTGTGCCCCCTACTGACTGATGGGGGAACCGAGAGGCTAAAGCTACAGCATGTATAATGTATGTTTGCTTTTACGAAGTGCTGTCAACTCAGTTCATTATTAGGCAAGCACCTCACACTGGCACTTAAAGGGTGAAGTACGTCCTCTTGGAAGTCTTGTGGTTTGTCATTAAGGATTACATGCAGTATAATGAAGAGGATGGTGTATTCGTACAAGATCTCCCGCAGTACTCCGCTACAAGCTGAGCAGCTAACGAGGACCGTGCCTTCCAGGCCGAGAGTCACAGGATACCACCTCAAAATGAAACAGAATGAACTATTGACTGCTTGTCAGGAATACCTACACAATCATTCATCTCCACCGGCACTGGTGACGGGATCTATCTTGGACTGAACAGCGGCCAAGCAAATATATTTTTTGTTCATTCCAAAGTAGATATATTTAGTTTTATTTGGTTTGGATATATCTTTTTTATTATTCATCCTGTGTTTTCAAGTTTCTGGTTTAAAAATGTAATATACAGAACAGAAGATTACAAGCCTGTTTCCAAAAACATTGGTACTTTGGGTTATAATGTAAAGAAAGACAGAATGCAGTGATGTGCAAATCATTTAAACCCTATATACAACAGAAAATAGTACAATGAAAATATATTTAAAGTTGAAACTGAGAAATGTTATTGTTTCTTAAAAAAGATATGCCCAAGTCCCCAGAAAGTTGGGACAGTGGCAACAAAATACTGGAAATGTTGTGCAATGCAAATAAAACAAACCTGGTGGAACATCTCAAAACTAAACCAAATTAGGTTCATTGGCAACAGGTCAGTAACATAATTTGGCATAACAAATAGCATCCCAGAGTGATGGAGTCTTTCAGAAGGAAAAATGTGTTTCACTCTGTGAAAGACTGCACAAGAAAGTTGTGCACAAATGTAAGAAAAACGTTTCTCAATGTAAAATTGCAAAGAAGTATCATCATCTACGGTACATACTATTGTTAAACAAGTCAGATAATGAGGAGAAATCTGTATACAAGGGAAAAGGCCAAAAACCAATATTGGATGGGGATCTTTGGGCCCTAAGGTGTCACTGCACCTAAGGTGTCACTAAAACAGGTGTAGTGGACATCACTGCATGGGATCAGGAATACAATTTTGCAATTATTTTGGGGAATCATGAACGTTGCATTCTCCAAACAAAAAAAAGATATAGACCATCTAGTTTGTTATCATCACACAATTCAAAAGCTAGCATCTGTGATGGTATGGGGATGCATTAGTGCACACTGCATGGGTCACTTGCACTTCTGTGAAGGCACCATTAATGCTGAACAATATATACAGGTTTTGGAGCAACATATGCTGCCATCCAGACAATGTCTTTTTCAGGGAATTCCTTGCTCATTTCAGCAAGACAATGCACATGTTACAACAGCATGGCACCGGAGTAAAATACTGGGTGTTAACTGCCCTGCATGCAAGCTGAACAAGATGAGCACTGTTAATTGGTTGACATGCCTGCTCAAATGATGCTACTTTTTGCACCTTGACCGGCGAGCAAGTGTGCACAGAAAACAAGATAGCGCCCGGGATCAAGCACCACGCCGCTCCAAAACTGCTTGTGTTTTGCCACTCGCCACCTTACCTCAATAGAAAGTCCATGAGACCTTCACCGCGGGCCGTCCCTAAATGTCTGATGTCCAATCGGAATTCCTTACTTATTTTTTGCGTGGGGTAATGTTGTGAAATTGGTCTTAAATTAAATTTGAAGTGGCATTTAAAAAGTATTAAATTTAACTTGCTGAAACCTGCAGACACCCTGGAGGTAAGTGGTCAACCGTGATGGAGAAAGGGCACGTTTTGTGACAAAAGTGATCAGAGCAATACATTTACAAATTTAATATTGTTGAACTTTGATTTAATAAGCAAACAACACCTCAGTAGGACAACAACCAAATGCAGAAAAATGTGGTTGTAACTTTGAGGATTTCATACATCTAAAGTGCATGAGTACAAGCAGATGAGTGTTCTGCAACATTGAGTTCATAATTGATTTATTTGAAACAATATCACGCTGGATGAGATTAGTGTCTCCTTTCTGCAGTCTTCTATTATCATGAATTGATGGATGGCAATGAGGAATCCATGTGGGGAGGATGATGATCTGTATTCAAGAGACTTCTACATTACTAACCACAAGGACATTTGTAGCGGGACTGGTGAAATGGTTGAAGGTATACCACTTAGGTTACCGAGGGGACAGCATATACATATTGTTTGTAAATATACAGAATCCTCAAGAGAAGCCCAGCTGCCCTCCCCCATTCCCCAGTCAGCTCACTGGGGAAGCCCAGCTGCTTCCTGGGCAGCACCATCGGCCAGGACTTCAAGTGGTAGCTGAACATCTCCTCTCATACCAAGAAAGCATAGCAGAGAATGTTCTTCCTGTGGCAGCTGAAGTAGACGGTGATGCTGCACCTCTACCCTGCCACAATGGAGTCCTCAAACACTGCATGGTACGCTGAAGCCACTGCCAAGGACCAGGGTAGGCTGAAGCCACTGCCAAGGACCAGGGTAGGCTGAAGCCACTGCCAAGGACCAGGGCAGGCTGAAGCCACTGCCAAGGACAAGGGTAGGCTGAAGCCACTGCCATGGATCAGGGTAGGCTGAAGACAAGGACAAGGACAAGGGTAGGCTGAAGCCACTGCCAAGGACAAGGGTAGGCTGAAGCCAAGGACAAGGGTAGGCTGAAGCCAAGGACAAGGGTAGGCTGAAGCCAAGGACAAGGGTAGGCTGAAGCCAAGGACCAGGGTAGGCTGTAGTCAGTGGACAAGGACCAGGGTAGGCTGTAGCCACTGCCAAGGACCAGGGTAGGCTGAAGCCATGTATAAATTGTATTCACTAACAAGCAAGAAACACTTACTTGGCAATAATGCTCTGATTCAGATTCAGCCCTCTGTGGGGAACAGACACTAAACACATGCATTTAGTTACATTCCAGTTTCACACTTTTTCAGGTGAGCTTAGGTGGGTTGTCCCACACCTGATGTTCCAGATCTGTAAAGAAGCAAATGTTATGCAGGACACCTGATTAACATCACCAAGGGTCTGTTGGAGGCTTAATGTGGCCAGACGCTCCTATTCGTCAAATACATTTCCACTCTTCCTCAACAGAAGTTTCTCATTACACTACACATTCTTGACATTTGTGGAGAAACTGTTGTTGCACATTATTCAATTTCAAATCACATTTCTTATCATTTTATGTCTCATATAACTTTTTAAATCACGCTCTATTGATTCAGAGAAAAATAAATCTATGGAAAAATAAATTGGTTCAGCTACATGAGTCAGTCGAGAGAGACGAACACTTTACTTGTGATTTGTTGATGAACTTCGAAAAGCCGCTTGGAAAAGCCAAGCTTGAGCAAGGGCAACATTATTTCTCATTTCACCAAATCTGCACGCCTTTTGTTGGCTACATGTTCTTTGTGTAACAGCTTCATGGGGTAAATAATGTGACAAAGAAAACTGTGACAAAGAAAATATTATTTAGATTTGGGTGCAAAGTACAGAGCAAAGAACGCGCCTTTTAATATATGAACTGTCAGTGTGTCCAAGGCAATGTGAAAATGATGTGAAAAATGATGTGAAAAAGTGATTAAATCAAGCGTATTGCATCCAGTATACACTGGCACTGAACCAACAACCCTGTACTGATGAGAGCCCTGTACAGTACATTAGGCATGCAACTAGAGAGAACTATGAATACTGAATGTGTTCTATTCCAGATGCCAAAGAATTGGGCTTTCAGGCTTTGCCGGTATCGCGTGAAGAGGAACAGAGAGCTTATTAAAGCTCCTTGCCACATAGAAAAATGTTTTATTCCTTATCATCAATATCCAAGCAGAAAACAACGTTGTTTGATCAAAGCACGAGAGCATCTGAATAAATCAAAATGTTTCTTTTTATCAACAGAACGGCCAAATCTCACAGACTGTATTTCCATGAAACTGAACCCTTTCGGTTACATTGACAACAAAAATTAAGATTAGAGGTATAGATAATTTTATACACATGAGGAACTGATTTGAGAATGTTATTAGGTTCCCCATTAGCTACCGCCAAAAGCAGCATCTGCTCTTCAATTCTTCAATCACAATGACTTTAAGACGAGTGGTGTGTAACCCTAACCCTAACCCATAATCTTAGCCCCTCATATACTCCCAACCACGTAGCTTCACAACGCTGTCCACTGTTTTCACTCTAAATCCTGCTCCCTCAGTCAATCTTGGATTTCTTCTACCGGATAGGATTGAATACATAGAAATAGAATGGACAAATCATTGACTTGAATGGGAACATATGTTCTATTATTTTATTAAGATCCATTTTTCCGTTTTCTTGAAAATGAATTATACAGTATTAAACAGCCCAATGTGACATCTGAATTTAAGGACACCAAGCTTAAAAACAAGGAATCGAAGTACCTATACTAAACTGAACTACTAGAAAATAACAGAGTTATCATGTGCAACATTTTATGCTGCTCTAAAGTCTTGCTTCGAGTCTTCTTTTTGTTCTGTCTTTGTTTCTTTATGTGTTGTGTAAATTCTCTAGATTATTTTTTAGAGCAAGACAATGTTCTGTATTGTAAATTTACTGTTGGGAGACATTTCCCAAAACTTCACACATTTTACCATGATTACCATGGTGTCAATTTAACCCATACGAGTTGATAATCAGACAGGCGTGACTGAATTTGGGATTGACCCTATGTGTCTGCCGATTCGTTATGTCTGTGCCGACCACACCATTTTCCTTTTGCTGTGTCGAGCAAGAATCTTGGGACCCAAGGGACATGAGCCACTAATGGTTAGGGGCGTCATTTGCGGTGTGATTACAGCCCTAACGAAATAGACAGAGACTAAGATGTCTGGAACCCATTGTGATGGATGTAAACACTTGGTATACAACCATTAAAAGAGAACCACACCAGCAAGT
>JACXGK010000554.1:42098-68348 GCA_016801125.1 Novumbra hubbsi
CACACCGAGGGGAGAAAGGCAGAGACCCCAACCCACACCGAGGGGAGAAAGGCAGAGACCCCAACCCACACCGAGGGGAGAAAGGCAGAGACCCCAACCCACACCGAGGGGAGAAAGGCAGAGACCCCAACCCACACCGAGGGGAGAAAGGCAGAGAGACCTGGTCTCTGGACAGCAAAGGACCACGTAAGAAAATATAGTTTAGAAAAACACAGACAAAAAAAATGGACTATCGAATTGCAGAGGGTAACGTATAGCAGTGTGCCAGGAAATGCAAGAAGAAATATTTCTATAGAGATAGAATACAGCCAAAATATGTGTATTCACAGCAAACAACTGTGAATCCTAATCCATAAATACACAGCAACGAATCCGTGATTGTAAACCACAATTCCTAAATACAGTTTTAAATGTAAGTCACTATCCACAAACAAACATTACCTGACTAATCTTTTGGGCAAAAAGCATTTGTATGAATGCAGCCAGATTTTTCAGTCAACACTTTCATGTTGGACTTGTTTTGTGTACTTTTGTGGATCAAGTCATGTGCGTGGATCGGTTCACATTTGTGCACAGAATATTGGTAGTTCTGTTCCAAGTTCAGGTCACAGGTCAACAATCTACAAAATGCGAGTGAGTCCGATTCTGAATCTCACATTACATACTACGTACCACTTTGTGGATGAGGGTGAAGTACATACTGTTTAGTATATAGTAAACTAGTACACCAGTATTGGGAGAGAGAACTTTGTCATAAAATCTCAACAATAGATCATTTTGTCACGCATTAACATCAAGACAAATTTGAATATTTCACTAGACACCAATAAGGCATTGTGTCAAACTGACTTACGTTCTTTATGAAGCTCACTTCCACAGCAAATAGTATATCTGAACTGTATGACTTTTGCCACTGGCCATTGTAATAGCTTTACAAGCCAGTAATACTAGTATCTTACTACTTGGAATAATCATAAGCCTTGAGCCCATGCCAACGAGGCTGAAGACAACATTTACACTGACAAAACTATTGAATTTTGTTTTTCTTTAATACTGCATGACTGATGCAAAAAACATCAATGTGTCGATAACTGCATTTTTTGTCAAGTACAAATACGAGAGAATCGTGGAAACCCCTCCTCTGTTACCCCAACAACAAGGACAGACGCATGCATAAAAAATCCACCAGAAATAGTTGACCATCTGGGAACTTTTGGCATACTATTTTTAGCACACTCTGGTTTGAAACATACTAATCTCCTTGCATAATAATCTGACATACTATATAGTATGCAAGTACCACTTGTCGCCCATCTCATAATGTAATAGAATATCTTGGTGACTTCCAGCCAATCACCTAAGCACACAGGGATGAAGCAGACGTGAGATTTGCCGAACACAGAGGTAGAAGAGATGTGTGAATAAAAGCATGGGAGGTGAGCATTCCATTAACCTGTCCAGTGATAGAAAGTAGATTTGAAAATTGCCAATAGTGTGTTTCCAATGAAGTGCCTTATGTGAAAAACACTGGACTTAATGACATCACCTTAAAAGATTAGTGAACATAAAATACATATATACATATATATATGTACATATATATATATATTGTTTCCCATACCCATTCAGCCTGATTATGCCCAGCCAATCTAATTGGTTTTATGTTTAACAATTCAAGAAATCATTTTCATAGACAATTAGCTATTTGCTTATCATTTCCATTGGCCTACTTGTCAGTTATTTCTGGTATCATGATTAATAAAAAGCTTTTAAGAGCAATAAACAGCAACATTAACACAATCAAGGATCAAGGAGACAGTTCATTTTATGAACAGGTCCAAAACCCAGCATGATACCATCATAGACACGTCAAGCCAGGTAAACAAAAACACAGTCAAGGTTTAAGGAAACCCAGCTCATTTCATTAACAGGTCCAAAGCCCAGCACGATACCATCATAGACACGCCAAGGCAGGTAAACCAATAAACGGTCAAGGTTTAAGGAGGCACAATTCATTTCAGGAACAAGTCCAACTGCCCAATTCCATAGGTGACCAGCTAAAGGCATGAACGTCAACAAGTTCTAAGGTTCAATAGGGACCCTCGTTATGTCATCGTCTGGCATTATTCCTTCAATTATTGGTGGAGCCATGCCTCTCATGGTTTTTGTAATCTGGAAGACTGTGTAACACAGTCTCTTGTAACAGGTGTTTAATCCCTGTTGCAGCCACGTGAACCTATTTACTCCATGTTGCAGCTTGCAATAAAACCTGTTTCGTCAAGGTCGAATGAATGCCATACTTGAATGCAATGGACAATTCCGCTATTCGCGTCCTTTGTGTTAAGCTAATTGTGAATAAAGGTTATTGTGTCTTTGTATCATACACATGTATGCAAGTTTTGTGTGATGTAATGTTCTGTGTTCTGTTGTGGATATACACATATAGAAAGATGCAGATGATGTGATTTATCCCAAAAAATATCAAAGGCCTTGAATTTCTCCTGTTGTCTGGTCCAGGTTATTAACACGTGGATGTTTTAAATGTGTTTAAAGAGCCCTTTCTATGGATAGAAATTGTGAAAACTGTGCTTTTTTTTCTCCCTGTTGGGGATTAACCACCAAAACTAGCGATGGAATACTAATCCATATTGTGCCATTCATTTATTGAGGGCAGTAGACTGTTAGAATTACAATACATGTGAAGGCTATTTACACTCCATTGGCTACCCAATCTGGAGAAGACAACGCTCTCTGATCATTGGCTGACCACAGCCAAACCGCAGGAATCCCAGAGTTCACAATGTTTACACGGAGTTCACCAAATATCCTAATATTTCTGGAATGGAATGTTTATAATGAGGACAATAGAAAATTGGCAGGGATACAAAAATGCAATTACATTGCAATTACACTGCTATTAACTTCTGTGCAAATCAACTGGCAAATTCACAGAAGATCTGAAATGCATGAGGATATTTCGACTCATGAGGCCGCACTGTTCATACCAGAACCCACTGCTAAAAACTTGCAGGAACATTTTAAATGTGGTCCCATTTTGTCCCATGCAAAATAATTAAAACCAGGACTCTGACTTTTGATAGTTATCTGTAGATTATGCACTTATAAACGGCATATACCGCCAAAACACTAGGTTTATGTATCTTCATTGTTATTTACAAATTGCATATTTTTCTGCATTCATCAACGTCCATTAAAGGAGAACTTCACGATAGCACAACTTCTTATTGCACTAATTACTAATGTTAGGAACAATACAATTGTGCCAAATTATAATTCCCTGCAGGAATTTTACAGTCGATTGCTGGTGTGACAGTGTTAAAAATGTACCATATGATCCCTCCACAGCTAGCCTGAAATGTTGCTGATGGGGCTATACCTTCTGTACAGCTCAAACTACAATAACTATAACAACCAACCTCACTCCTTCTGGCCAATTAGGTGTGAAACAACTCTAACTGTTCTAGAAATCTATCAGACATGATACACCAGGGTGTATGTCCCACCAGGGTGAACTGCCCCTTTCTGGAAGTCTGATTTCAGGTATAAACAGGATTTCTTGGAAAAATTTTCCTGCAAAAGCACATATATTACCAGTGAACATTCTGGGCACACTTACCCATTCAAGTGAACGGGTTAATGCGTGGGCAATTATTATATTCATTCTGACTACACAATGAAGACATTGAGTGTGTGTAACCGTAGCTGGGGACTTGTAGCTGGGAGAGACAGGTGTAGTAATCTGACTAGTCACGGGGGACATTGTTGGTGATGTGATAACAGATGTCATACTGAGCCGGAGTAGTTGCCAACTTTGCATGTGTTCAAAAGAATTACAGATCAAAGAGACATTCTTTATTGGGGTGTCTCGGTAGTCACGGGGGATTTACTTTACTTCAAAGACTAATAACACAAGTTGGATCTCTGCTTCTTGCAATAGGACCGGGCAGCATTATGGAAGCACAGCTGTAAACAAACAGTAGCTGCATATTCATGGTACCTGCCATGTACCACGCAATCTCCCTGGTCTGAAATGAGCACATACCTGCTTGTTTTGCATCTCTTTTTATGGTCGGCGAAAGTCAAGACAGCCGTGTGAGCCTGCTACGTTAGCGCACAGGAAGGATCCCCCTTGTCATGGCAGCACGATGTCACGCCTTGGGCCATTCTTAAATGATGGGTGCTAATCAAAGGGTCGTGGATACGCTAACAGTGGGTCGCAATGTCAGAGTTGATGTGTAATTATATCGAGATACATTCCAGCACATTCACAAAATGTATTAAATGTATCATTTGGCTGGATGTGTAATATGTTGTTTATATGTGCATAATATAGCGGTAGAAATGATGTCTTAGTTTGCTGTGTAATTCCATGTTGTTGAAGATGAGGCCCGTGTCAGTGTACATATGACATTCTTGGGGACCAGTTTAGCTTGACCGTGAAACGTTTACAACCAATGGCTGAAATTCGTAGAGCTATTAGATTTAGCTATCATGCACAGTGGCTAACAGACATTCTAAGCAGTGGCAGTTGCTACCGTTAAACCAGGTAGGCTGCCGACTATAGCACATAGGGGCCGGTGACAATACCAAATGAAATAAAAAATATATTTTTTATCACTATTTATGATTTTATTTTGTCGTATAGGATCTTGTTACTCGACATGATGCTCAAATTAAATCCTGCCTAACCCTAAGATATTATTCAGGTTTCAGACTGAACATACAGTGGGGAGAACAAGTATTTGATACACCGCCGATTTTGAAGGTTTTCCTACTTACAAAGCATGTAGAGGTCAGCAATTTTTATCACGGGTACACTTCAACTGTGAGAGACGGAATCAAAAATCCAGAAAATCACATTGTATGATTTTTGAGTAATTAAATACATTTCATTTATTTTATTATAAATTGCTAAAACTGCCACTGATACTAAGAAATACTGGTTTTCATCTTGTCTGCTCTGGGATTCGAATGAGTAATCTTTCGTTTACTGGCCTAATGCTCCTGAGCACTGGGCTACACTGACTGGAATTAAAGTGCAACTACGCACGGTTTTCTTCTCAGCAGTAGACAGTCATTGATTTGTCATAAATCACACACCGACTCAGTCACTTACCGCTGTCAACAAATGGGCTTCAGCCTTGTCGCAATTTCTGTTCAAAACTCAAATGCAAATAAAGCCACAAATTACTTTCAATGTATCATACAAACTATCTGGGAAGAAATGGCAGCAATGTATTGGGACGTGCTTCGTAATGAGTTTCACTTCGAACAAATGAAAACGACACTTCTGACCAAACATCCAACGCATCGCAACGTAAAATAGACCTGTCTGCTAGTAAGGTTGTGATGTGACGTCTCTTTTATAAAGAGAATGATCTTAATGTACATAGGTTATAAAATAAGAATATTGCCGATATGTCCACCCCTTTCAGAACGAAAATGTGACATATGCATTACGGCTGATGTTTGTTCAAAGTTGTCATGTTGCTTAGGGAAGCGCAATTACTGTGCATTCTTACTGGACGAACATTAATGGCTACATGGGTATTTTATTTTCATACTTCGCCCGTTTTGTATATTTTGTGGGCAATGAATATATAGTAGGTGGTTGTATGTACTTGTTTCCACGAGCTTGATTCTTAGCAAAACAATACATTTCTAATTAAGGTCCTAGCCTAAAAAACTTTCAGAAACCATGACCTAGATAAATCATGAATAATAGAATGTGAAAGGACAGGGAATTGTAATCCTGAATAAAACGGTTTATTATGCAACTCTAAGTGGTTACCGTTATAACACAAATCAAAAATAAAAATAACCGAACCTGACAGCTGTCTCCTTGATCCAGGATGTTAAAGAACAATGCAAGCATGGGCAATAAAACAGAACCTGCGGTATACCAGCTCCACCGTCACACTAACAAGGACGCCTGGCATCGAAACATCCTTGGCTGTCTTCGATTGGCCGGCTGCAGGGGGGACTCACCTGCTGGACTCCACCCAACACTGGGTAACTGATGAATGTGTCCTGACACACGCACGCGCACGCACAACATCCAAGTGGGTCGATATAGTTCTAACTTGTAGCAAAATTCCCTTGGAATACATTAAATCTTAAGTAGGTTAAATAAGTGATTAGAGGCTACTCTAAAAGTAGTCTAGTCTAGGCACCAGCAGCTAAAAAATGTATGGAAGTAATGAGGGCACAACTGCTGCCAACATTATTTTCCAAATAACAAATCACCTGAAATCCACTACGTAAAAAAGGTCATTTGGTATGAAAGAAGAAGGTAAGAAATGCACACACTTTCACTTTTATAGATGAAGCTAAAGTTATCAGAAGTTTTTTATGCCCATTGCAAGAAAACTGAACCATGTTTTTTCTTGAACCAATTAACATTAAGTTGTAAAAGTGCAAATTTCCCCTGTAAGTAAATTGCTTTTTTTATGGTGTGAATCTAACACCTATGGTGCTGATCAATTACTAACCATAACAATTTTACTGAGACCACCTGCTGTTGACACACTCCTGCATGGTATAGCTTGTAAATCCAACTCCTGACCCACAGATCAGTCACCATGAACACAAATGACTGGCGCCACCTGCTGTTCAAACTACGAACACCATCATGAGTATATAAGATAACAGAAGTGAAATTATTACACATGATCCACTTTATTTTATGTTGATAACATGTTCAGGATGTTACAGAAGGCCTGCTTAGGAAGCACAAATAGCAATCAGAGAAACTGTAACAAATATTCAAAAGCAAAAAACAGTGTCCACAGTCAGTGGAAGGGAAAGACCGGCTGCAAAGAAGACCATGACATCAGCAAGAAGACAAAGGTGGGCCGAAAGGGTCAGGGCTTCTCAAGAGATGTTTAACTCTTCAACAAGCAGGACTTGAATTCAGAGGAAGTCTATAACTAGTGGGAGGAGCATAAAAGTGCTGTCCATAATTCAGGGCTTCGGGGACTACTGTGGAATATGGTCCTGACAAGTGAGAAAGCAATAGATGGTATTTGTCATTACATTTAACAACAAAACACCCATATAGTACCCCCTGCCTCGAATACAAGCCTCCAACCCCAATCAGGTCCTACCAGCCCTGGGTGGAGGAAGCAAGTATAACAGAAAGAGCACTTAAAACAAGGGTTTAAAACGGAAAAAAAGGAATCACACGGAATGGATCTGACGCCCACGGTACATTGAATGGCTAAAAACGGCATGAGGCATGAGGGTGCGCATGTGAGAGGGGCGGGCACGGCTCATTCAGTTTGGCTCCGTCAAGGTACCGGTGGGGGATTGTGGGATGCCTCGTTGCATGCTGAAGGCTCGTGGTGTTGCTGCGCCGGAGCCGGGGCCCCACCGCGTCACGGGATCGACTTCCTGTCGGGGTGGTCGGTGCGGCCCGAGCGCTGGTGGCGCACCTCCAGGTGTTTGCCCTGCACCCGGTCGAAGTGCTCCAGCAGGTCATTGTAGTCCATGTGGGCGTAGGCCGGGCGCTTGGTGCCAATGGGCTTGGACTCTATGTACTTCGACTCGTCCCTGCGACCAAGAACAATCCAATGTTAGAAATTGCAGTGATACCCTTGAGGATGTTTACATTTATTGTTTTAGGTCCTCTTAGGAGTTGTCAGGGCAGGGGGAGGTGCTTGCCGTGGCAAGTGGCCTGTAAGAATCCTACACACTGGGCCACCCACAGTAACCAATCAGGAGTTCCGTGTTAGACCGGCATTAGTACAACTCACATTGTCCGCATAAGCTCCAGGTTAGACCATCATTAGTACAACTCACACTGTCCTTGTGAGCTCTGGGTTAGACCATCATTAGTACAACTCACACTGTCCTCATGAGCTCTTGGTTAGACCATCATTAGTACAACAAACACTGTCCTCATGAGCTCTTGGTTAGACCATCATTAGTACAACTCACACTGTCCTCATGAGCTCCGGGTTAGACCATCATTAGTACAACTAACACTGTCCTCATGAGCTCTTGGTTAGACCATCATTAGTACAACTCACACTATCCGCATGAGCTCCAGGTTAGACCATCATTAGTACAACTCACACTGTCTTCATGAGCTCCGGGTTAGACCATCATTAGTACAACTCACACTGTCCTCATGAGCTCCGGGTTGGGCACACAACGCAGGCGGTGGGAGAGCAACTGGAAGGCCTGGCTCTGGGGCAGCAGCATCAGCAGGCCATACAGGGCCTTGATGAGGTACGGGTTGTTCTCCACATCGAGCAGCTGGAGACGCAAATCTTGACAGACAGGTGACAGATCGGTCAGAGGAAGGAGAGGTACGTGCATGTGAGTTAGTAATATTGAGCTGTGTGACTCACAGGTAAAGATGGGGCTTTCGATCAACTGCACCAGCTTGTCCACCTCCATGAGGAAGTCCACAGTCACCTCCAGATCGCCACTACATGGCTAAAATCAAGGACACATAGCTAGAAGGACATTAAATACCAACGCGGTGCAACAGAGCTGACACGCCATGTTCTGTGAAGGACACACAGAAAGGATACAACTTCTGGATTAAGTCGTAGGCATGCCGGTAGTTTTGGGTCAGGAAGCAGAGGGACACAGTGGCCACAGGGTTGTGGCACCAGGACCGGTACAAGCAGCAGAACAGAGCACAGCTCTCCTGCAGAGGGCGCCAGGCACGAGGGTTACACACATATACACACAGAACTGACCCCAGTAGTCAGTCCTACAGTGTGCTTTGTTCTCAGATAGTACCGGGGTACGCAGGTCTTTGAGCTGGTTCCGAAGCTGAAAGAGCTCAGCCGAGGTCAGCAGGATGGTGTTGAGTGTCTGCACCATAGTAGAAGCAAATTTCAGGTCCTCCTCCTTCAGCAAAATGTCTGCCATGGAGTGGAAGATATTCTCTGCGTGCAAAAGCAGACACAGCTGCCTGGAGAGCAAAGGACCGTGAGCTGAAGGTTTACTCAAACTACTAAATCGTTTTTCAAATAGGTGGAGTTGGTAGACAGTGGAGTAGGTAAACCTCAATAAACTTTTGGTGGAATTAAAGTGGTTTCTCTTTCAGAAACTGGCATTGACAACACTGCTGACTAAAACAAAGCGGCACGGGTACCCACCTGATGATGAAGGCACCCCTGTTTTCTAGCAACTTCCTCTCAAGACTAAAGCGCTTCAGCAGGTTGATCATGAACTTGTAGAAGTAGGAGTTCATGCTGGGGGTGGAAGGGGACGTGTCGCCCACTTTAGAACCTAGAACACGGGAGAGTTTATGACTTCATTTTTTTTCTGTATTTACAAATTTTAACTCAATTACAACAGTTTAACGTGACAAGAAATCAGTCAGGGCCAGAAAGATGCATGGGGTAAAGATAAAGGCTTCAGTCCAAGTTATGAAAGGCAGGGGTTGTCAAATCAAATTTCAGGGACCCCTAACTATCTAGTTTCTTTATTCAACATAGCAGACCTCTTCGCCTTCACTCGACTAGTCACCACTGACATTCTAACAGTTAAGCATTGGTGGTTCAGTGGTAGAATTCTCGCCTGCCACGCGGGAGGCCCGGGTTCGATTCCCGGCCAATGCATGAGGTTTTTTGTGCCTTACACTTTTTGATATTACTAAACAATGTTTAACGTTTGACGATTGTGCTAACATCATTGTAACCCATTGGCTGCTATTTCTCAGGGATTTGTAATGGCTCTGACTCTATATATTATATTTTGGTAGCACTTCAAACAAACATAACAGGGTTCGTTCAGACAAATTCACACACATCTTCCGAGTACTTGAAATGTACTTCCTTTTATAATTTAATTGGTGTAATACAGATAAAAACTCAAAAGCATTGAAACTTTCCAATAAAAGGAAGATTACATTTCTTCATTATAGTAATTCAGGAAAAGCCCTTATCCAGAAAGAATTATAGAATAAGTACATACATTTAAAAAAAAAAAAGAATATACTGGCTATCAGTGAAAATGTTGGGGCATATCACCCAATCCTAAATACAAGGAGTGAATATCATCAAACGGGGCTTGGTTACCTGGACTTCTCTCCAAACGACCAAGAAGAAAAACCAGCTCCCACTCACCTACAACAGGCAGTGGGCCTGTGTTAGCCGCCACAGGAACTTGCAGCTCCAGTTTGTTATCAGAGTTATCACACGAGTCTGAGGCATCGGTCTGTCCTGCTGGGGATGAAGCGATCTCGGCCAAAACCTCCAGGTCCTTCAGAACGACCTGAACAATGGAGGCGGATGACAAAAGGTTAGTAGCTTTGGCCGAAAGAAACTGTTTGAATCTGAGCTGGGGATGTCCTACCAACCTCATCAGACTCATCCGAGAGGGTCTTGAGCAACATGGGGAACAGACTGTCCGTGTGCCGGAACATCTACAGAACACGAAAAGCACAGATTAGCCAACCGATACACACAGGGGTCAGACAATACAACAGGAAATGATCCGCCAGGAAGCGGCATGGGTGACTGGACTCACCTTGCGAGGCGTCTTGATGTAGAGGTGGTAGAGCCACTTGAGCACGGAGATGCGGGTCATCATGCCGGTGGAGGAGTCATGCAAGTGCCGGTCCAGCACCTGGACAATGCCATCCAGGTCCAGGGTAACCTGCGAGCGGTCAGTGCTGTCCGGAAGAGTGAATACGGTTAAGAACGGAAGTAGCCAGGAGATGCTCAAAAAAAGAAAGCGATGTAAACACCCAACCAAATGTCTGAGATAATCAATAATCATAAAACGTTGGAGAAAAACATGATTTGAAACGTTAACTGCATACTAGTCATTTATGCAAGCACTACACAGTAAATATCCTACATATTGGGTGGTGAGAGGTGGCTTCTACTTCCTGATATTTATATTTAATACAACTGGGGATATCATTTTTATCCTTTTAGTAATCCATGCATTTGTATTACTAAGAAAAGTTTTAGTTTTGTCTTTGTTTGAACTGGCTCTAAGCAAACTAATGAACACACATTTATCAAAACACATGCTCCTGGGTTAGCTGCTCCCCTCTTCAAAATCCAACCCCTTTTTGAAATAGTGCTGTAACATGGCATCCTGCAATTTCCAAAAAGGACATTTTTCACCCCAGCCACATTTCTCTAAATAGTGGAGCATTGGTGGTTCAGTGGTAGAATTCTCGCCTGCCACGCGGGAGGCCCGGGTTCGATTCCCGGCCAATGCATTACCTTTTCAGAGCATCCACTAAACTCTTATGGTAAAAGTTAATCAGTAATTGGATACCAATTTGAACTAAATTATAACTGTTTTATGTGACAAAAAAATCAGTCAGGGCCAGAAAGATGCATGGGGTAAAGATAAAGGCTTCAGTCCAAGTTATGAAAGGCAGGGGTTGTCAAATCACATTTCAGGGACCCCTAGCCCTTCCAGAACTTTAATATTTTAGCTATCTAGTTACTTTATCCAATCTAGCTTGGCCTCTCTGAGAATATGTGTCATCCAGTGCGAGATGCTCTTATCCAGAGCGAGATAAGTGCATTCCTCCTAAAACCATCATCTGACCAACATTGTGAGGGCTGAATACATGACTGAACTACCTTGCAAACCTGCCTTCACTCCACTTGTCACCATCAACAACACAACAGCAAAGCATTGGTGGTTCAGTGGTAGAATTCTCGCCTGCCACGCGGGAGGCCCGGGTTCGATTCCCGGCCAATGCATGTATTTTTTTAATGACTTATTGAGGAGCATTCCAAAAATACTGAAACAGCCTGTTTATCATAGAATTTAGCCTATAGCTTTGCATAAGTCATTGTTCTGTTATCGGTTGAAATGTAAAGACATTTCTATGCGTGGATGTTGGTTTTGAACATTAAAACAATGTACACATTGGCCTCTCACTAAACCAAATCAATAAATTCAGGACCTATATAGCTTGAGAAATGTTGAAAGTATTAAGAAATTGGTTGTTCCCTAAATTATTTTTTCTGTCAACAGAGATGGGTAGTAACGGGATATTTTAACCATATTTTTTTTTAACCAATTAGTCTGAATTACATAAATTACATTTCTTACATCAAATGTTCAGGGAGCCGTGTGACTAAGTATCACAGATAAAATAAGTAATTCAACCACCTACCTTGTAGGAGCAAAGAAGCAGATGTTGCTGAAACCCACAGAATCCTGGGATGCGTTAAGCATATCTAAAATCAAAAAGAGAGTTGTTGTTCAGCATCAGAGCGATTTAAAATCCTTGAGAAATAGCAGTTAATGGGTTACAATGATGTTCGCACAAACGTCAAACGTTAATCATTGTTTAATAATATCATAAAGTGTAATGCGAAAAAAGAATTATGCATTGGCCGGGAATCGAACCCGGGCCTCCCGCGTGGCAGGCGAGAATTCTACCACTGAACCACCAATGCTTTACGGAGACACGAACAGTTACACGAACACTTAGATAGCAAACTGTCGAAAATATCAGCGGTTGTTATTTAGCACACACGACGCATTGTTTTTAATCGAACTTCTCATTCATTATAGATTGTGGGGGAATGGGAGTACGGGGCATGCTCAGAGAGCGTGTTTGCGGAGAAGAATGTATCACTACTTTTGCGATCTTTTTTCTAGCCCACCCAAAGCTTAGCTTACGTAAAGCATTGGTGGTTCAGTGGTAGAATTCTCGCCTGCCACGCGGGAGGCCCGGGTTCGATTCCCGGCCAATGCATAACGTTTTTACTTTTCTTTTTACAACGTCACTGTATTACAGTCCATGCAACTGTACATAATACAGTATGAACAAAACACAAAATTACATTACATGTACAGCTGAGTTCAAAATCTCATATTCAGAAAAAACAATGTCACCACTTGAGCATCCTTAACAAGCTCTTGCATGAATATATATATGAACATTTATATATATGAATATACACACATACATACATAAACATATATATATATATATATATACATATACATATACATATACATATGGTAAAAGAGGCGGTTCATTCTCAAGTATTCATAACTTGACAAGCAATTAAACAAGATATATATATATTTTTTTTTTAAATAAATAGAAAAATGCACTAGCATTAGTATCCAGGCGCAATTGGTGCAACAAACAAAGCAATATTGCTAACATACCATTAGTGTCTCCTTCGGTCTTCGGTGGGCTGTCTTCTCTGGGCGGGCTTTCATCGCCTCCAGCTACCTCTTCTTCCTCATCATCCTCAGGGGTCACAAGTTTCATCAGGCTGTGGTTACAAGCACTGGCAGCCTCTTTGGTGCCTGGACATGATCAGTGAAGGACATAAACCTCCAGAGTCACATAGCACAAAGGAAGCATCTAGAGGTCAGATTTTATAGAAGTACACTAACGCAAATGCTATCCTGATGTCCAAACGGTTCTGGCACGAGGGGGTATGGTATATCGCTAACATACTAAAAGCTTTTGTTGCTTTTGCTTCAGAGGGTGCCGGGAAGCTTAGCCATGTTATATGGGAAATATACCACAATGATCAAAGCACCCGGTTCATGAATGTTCTTTTGTACGTTCAATTTGTCCCATCAGGCACCCTTTTCTCAAACTAAGCTTACATGATAAAGGATACTCTTTTTGCGATCGTCATAAGACAGGCAGGGCAACACAGCCGTCAGGATGCCCGAGGAGTAGGGCAGGACCACCCTTCCGGCCAGCTGTATGAACTCCCTCATCCAAGTCATCGCAGTCAGCTGGATAAGGTCATTGGCTGAGGGGAACATAGAGAAACACTTCATCAGTGGTGAGGCATGGAGCGTAAGTGTGATTTTTCTAACTTTGCCGATTGCTGCTTCTTTGAGTGAGGTGTACTGACCACTACTAGGTTGGCAGGATGACTCAGCTAGCGATCATCAATAGTACACCCAAACTGTAACGAGCTATGGGGAAGCCGCTAAATGATTACATAGTGTACATTTAGAAATCCTACACTTTCTAGCTTCCATGAGGGTTTACATTGGGTATGTCATGTTCAAATTTAACAAATAACCTAGACTAGACTACTGCTATTAAAAGCATAATAAAGAAATTAAACAGAAAATAAAACCAACCACAAATACGCAAAACAATTGAGCTCTCATTGCCAATAACATCAGACTGTAGTTGTGTTAGAGCAGATCAGTTTGTATTTGTTCGTTTGTCAGAGAGTTACGTTTCCCCTCTGACGGTTATGACAGATGGTGGGTAAATAGAGAAGTCTAACTCAGGCCGGCATACAAATAAACAAGATGGTCAAAAGCAATCAAGGGCTGTGCAAGTTGTCTTTCATGAGAATATTAGTCCAGCGACGTTGACACCCATGTTTAATGTGGAAAATGTACCCAGGTGGGCACATTAAACACAGCCAGAAAGCTGTGTCAACCACAGCATTAAAAACTGTAGCGCCCCATATTTACATGACATTCAGTGGCATACAGTGGAGTCAAAAGACTGGTTGTTGGAAATGCCATTTTTACAGACTTGACAAAATATTTGTGTATAACTTACTAAGTTTGGACTCATCGGATACCTGGCAATGGATGACCAGGATGTTGGCCATCTCTGCATACTTGACACTAGAGGGAGTCTTCTTGATCTCCTTGAGGAACTCCCCCAAGACAACTTCACACCTGACAGACAAGAAGCATCCCCCTATAGAGTAAGGCAGTCTGAGAACAAGGGAAACGGGGGCCTGAACACAAAATGGAGGAAATTGGTTCTTACGTCCGCCGGATTTCCTTGCTGCTGTCCCCAAGGATCTGGAAGAGTCCATCAAGGATTTCTGGAAGGTAGTCCAAGAGGTTGATGTCCGGAACTGATTCCAATACTAGTATCTGTAGTAGATGAGTCAGAGTAACGACATCAGCTGCAATTCATTAACACTTCAGGGAGAGTAAAGACATTTTATTTTCAAAGGACAGCTAAATAATCCGTTAAATTTTAATATGATACATTTCTTAATCAGCGTGCCAGGCAAAGCAATATTAACAGCCATACTGACCCAGGATATGATGAACTGACGGGCATACTGGTTGTTGGAGTAAATTCTCTCACGCAGCAGGGGAACAAACGCTACCAGATCAAACTTGTTACTCTCAGTCACAATGTCCTGTGAAGGCAAAAACATGTCTTCGTTTTTGGTTACCCTGGCTGTTTCGTACACAATGGAGAGAATCCCACTCCATCAGTACAAGGAACAACACAAGGTCAAATACGGGAATCTATCGCTTCTCACTAATCAACAATGTGTCTTTGTCTTTATTTATACTTTGGAATGAAACGTTCACACACTACAACCCCACCTTTAACAGTCTGTCAAGGAGTTCAGAACCACTCTTCACATTTGGGTCAGGATCTGCTGCAAGCTGGTGAGGAGAACACATCGAAAGCAGTCTTAAACAGCTTATCTGAGCATTTTGTTTTTTACTTTTACCCTATTTTAGCCTAAGAATCTGGAAACTACCCGTTATATTTCTTTTGGTAAAGTGTCATAGCCTGTATAGATATTATTTTGCCAAAAGGTTGAACATTACTACACAGCCCAATTAATTACTCAAGTGTGTTAACTTTCGGCTGCACCTGTTAGGGCTGGGAGTTTGCAGGGAACACCAAACACTAGTCAACAGATAAGCAAAACTGTGGGTTCAAAGAAGAATCCTGCACAGGATTACTCAACCGTTTGAATAATAATATGATTTCAATCCACGTGTTGGCTTGTGAGCTCAAACAGATAAATCAGCTACGATGCAGTGAGAACAGAATATGCAGCTAGGGTGTGTCATCAGCATTGCCTCTTATTGAGCCTACTTCATTGTATACACACAAAAAAACATCCAGCTAACACAGCCTTGATGGAAGAAATTCAGTAGTGGACAAGAAAAGCCTATTAGAAAGAATGACCTATGCCCACACAATGCATGGGCATAGGGTACAGCGTTGTAATGTTAAATTGTCAAGAACAATTTACCAACTAGTACCAAACTGAATCAACCCTTGAGATAGTTAAGAATGATAGATTATTTATGACTAGACACATCAATAAATTAGAACAATTTCGCCGTAAAAAAAAAATAATCTATGCAGTTAGGTTATGTTGGGGAGAAAATCTGTGCTGCCCGGTTGGTTCTCTGAAAAGATGTAGCCAACACAGTCAAGGGTGCGACACCATTACTCAAACCGGAGTAGTTCGCAGGTTCGTTTTGGGGAAAAGAACAATCCTCAAACATGACCATTAAAATGAAGTAAACGAATGCGTTCAACATTGATGCTCAGCTCTAACAGGGCTGAATCAGTCCCGTGATGGTTGAACCTCAGGTTACCTTGCTGAGGCCGTCAAAGAGCACGTTGAAGTGGGGAAGCACCGCCCCTCTGGCCACCTTCACAATGTTGTAGAGCGCCTCGCAGGCATAGTAACGCAGCCTGCTGTCTGAGTCATTAAAGCAAGTGAGTACCGGCTCCACGAGCTCCTTCAGGTAAAGACCAGAGTCCTGCCACATAAAATGTTACACAATAAACATGTAGGCATTCCATGCTTTTAACACACTTACCCAGGCGTAGTTACCAGCCTTTAACTAGGTTAAAGGCTGAAACGTAACTAGAAAACATTTACAAAAACCTTCCAAGAGTCGACCATTACCTTGCCCAGGGCGATGGAGCATGCTGCCAGGCCAATGAGGCCTCCTTTGCGGCTGTGAGGGTGTTGGGACAAGGCAAACTCTGAGGCCAGGATCAGGATAACATGTCTGATCTGAGTGGAGTTGTTCTGAGCCACAAACTCCCTCACCAGTCTGTAGAAAAGAGCAACAGTCGAATTACGCTTCCAAACAGACCAATGGCAGACTGACCAGGGCAGGGGAGTTATCCACAAAGCACAGGCTGTACTGAAACACATTCACAGGCTTGGATATTTGGATGTATTATAAGTATTCCTACTAATAATAAAGTTCTACAAATAAACATAGATTGGATGCAGTACCTAACATTTTGCATTAAAATAAAGACGAATTGTCTCTTGCTTTGTTTTTACAAAAGGATGCCGTATGAAGCAAATTGAACATAACAGCTATATGTACAGTAACATCCTAATCAAAAAGCAGTTCAGAACAGTTAATATCCTAACCAATACAACCTTCACAACAAAAGAGCATGAAATGTCTCGTAGTTGAGTGGCCAGCCTACTGCTGAAATATGTTTTTCGGTTGCTCTTATTGATTACTCATTGTCAACAAACGTCAGACAGCAAGGTTTAATTAGCGTAGGTTTTTGGAGAACCGTAACTACTCGGAAATTTATAGAAAACCAAATATGTAAATAAATACATCAAATATGTAAATAATAGGAAGAACTCACTTCACATCACTGTCTCTAAAAAGCCATACATTTGTATCTGGAAAAATATTGATACAACTGTTAGGCCATACACAGACCTGCTGACCCTATTACATTTGTTTGAATGTTATAGCAATCACCAAGCAGTAACCAGAAACTGGCATCAACCGATAGTTTACAATTCAAGCAAATTATAATTTGGGCATTGACCTATAGTTTACAACAAAATGTTTCTGTCCAGGAAAACACTAGATCATCACCAAAAACAGTAGGGCTGCTATAAGTGTTTAGAAGTAAGGCATTATTATAACTGCAGTCAAGTTAAGTAACGTGGTTTCAGATTTTTTGCGGGTCTGAGTAGGGTGGCAGTGCATGAATAAATGACAGTAAAACCAGAAAAGTCCTGGACCAGGATGTTGCTTTAAGGCTCAATCATCAAGCAACTGATAAGTTCAAATCAGGCGTGTTACCAATTGGCAACAACAAAGGTAGTTCGCCAATTGCTTCAAGCTAATCAACTTATTATACAATGTAGTATATTTTTCAGCAGCCTGAGACTGTACTGCTTAATACTTCCAATCTATTCTCATTTTAACTTTAGCGTCACATGACGCCTCTAACAAGATCTAAGAGAAAATATAAAAGAACAAGCCAGTATAAAGGACCCGAAAAGACAGATTTGACATATTATTTTAACGTTAAAGCACTAGAGTTTTAAATCCGGAGCATGTAAACTGATCATTTGATGACTGTGAGTCACATGGAATCACATGATAATTCATGAGATTTTAGTGGCAGCGTGTACAGTGATGCTCAGGAACAAATAATAGCGGTCAAATCGTCCGTCATGCAAACAGCCTGTGACAAAAACAAGTAGTTTAAGACAAACAAGTAAACACACGTTTTAGAAGACTGTCACCCCTGAATCTACAAACACAAAAAACGGACTTTCGTCAGAATAATGAGCAAGAAAGATAACTCACTTTTCAATCTCTAGTGCGGCAACCTTCCTCTTCTCATATAGTTTGTCATTGAGTGCTCTGACAATGTTTGGGGTCAAAGGCGAGAAGTCTTTCTCGGTGTTCATTTTCAGATGTGTATATACACGAACCGAATAACTAGCGATGGTAATAATTATGACGTTGTTCCCGAATTTCGCACAAATCGACTCAAAATACGATGCATATATCACCTAACTCATAACACATTAAAACGAATTAAAACGTTATACATTTAAACTGCCTAATCATTCGTATTCTGCTTTCTTTAACATGTTACATTCCTCAAAACAGAGCACAGCTAGCAAAACAAAATTTAGAACGATACAACGTCGCCAGCAGTAGACCGTGTTCTTTGAAAACAGGGGGTACACCGGTTCAGTTGACTGAAGTGTATGCCACTGGTTAAATTCACTCTACAACCAGCAGACACCCAACCAATAAATATAAATCATTGAAGCCGAATTACATTTCAAATATATATTTTGATTTGAACACAGGGATAACCTGTTACTGCGGCACGTGGGGAGGTTGTTCTTGTTCAGAAGAAAGGTTTTGACAACAATACGCGTCGATTTGTCGGGTTACTCATGTAGCCATATTTTCCGGCTCACATGACTTCCTTGTAGAGCGCTTAGTCAAGCACCAATCTAGAGCTGTGTTTTGACATCACGTGCAAATTTAGGGGCGGGGTAACTGTCACATCGACAATGCGTTCGTTCAGTTAGACGTAACCAGTGCTAGGTGTTGGAAGAGTAACAACGCATTAACTAAAACATATATAGAGAGAGAGAGAGATGATAGATAGATAGATAGATAGATAGATAGATAGATAGATAGATAGATAGATAGATAGAATAAAAAAGCTGTTTTCCGGTCTTGAACTATAGCGACCTTTTAAAAGACTGCAGCCACATCGCAACTATTCAGGTTTTATAACTGGTCGTTCAGAACCGAAAAGGCCCATCACGTGCTTGGGTTCTGGTCGCACTTATTAGGCAACTGGCACGTTTGTGATCTCTTTATTTTACACATAAACGTTTGTAGATTCTCGTATCCAGTTTTCCTATTTTTATATTAGTGCTTACTGTTGCAAAAATGCATGTGAAATGCAGAATTGCAGCCTCCACTATTCAAACTAAGATGTCTTTAATAAATGGGTAGCTCAAGCCTAGTAAACATTACATAATAACGAAGGGAGCACATGAGTACTGTGCATAATATTAGTGCTGTGCCTACTATTCCATACAATTCTCCTTTTTCACAAATAGCCATTAGCTTAAATGCTAACATATTGCTAAGGAAATTGCTAATGTTCATGTTTAAGAAACCTCAGCGCTCCAGTTTGATGAACACTTAGCAGTGAATAACACAATTTGAATCCAAAGACGTTTTAACACCTGCATGTTTTCAAAAATAAAAAAGCACGTGTCGATACACACAGGATCTGTGTTGTCTCAGAAATTATATTGCTGATAGGCTGCAGAAAGACGGCGTAAACGTTAATTGATGTGCTTGACCACTGATGTTACTCGATGCACGTTTGAGTGCTTTCATGGAACTTGAACTGTGCGACTGAAAAGACCCGCTAGGGGGTGCTGTATGGTTGACCAGGTTTGGGTCAAATTCTGAGATGAGTGTATTGATTGGCCCAATGAATGCATATTTATTTGTTTTTTTTAAATATTATTTGACAAATTAGAACCCTGTAGATGCCTGTTGGTTTGGTTTTGCTTTACAAAAACATGAAGGGATCTTCCCAAATGTGTGTCAGTATAAACTAAAATATTTTTTTGGGGCCGAATAAATAAGTCCCAGGTGTTTTAAATGCGGGTAATCGCATACATACTTGGTGATCACTGATTCAGACTTGTCGCGCTGCGGAGTATACAATCGTGGATCTTATTTTTGTTTTTTACGGAATTGCCTCTCACTGGACTTTCCGCTAATTATCGAAACACTTTTACTTGATTAATATATCAAATGGCTCTCAATGGGAAGGTGTGCAGACAATGTTGAATTGATTTAAAACATATAGAGAACATTTAAAAAATGCCAAACATCGTGGACAATGTTTGCGTAACATTTTTGAAATGCATTGTATTTGAAAAGTAATTGTTGTGACACATTAACAGGTGTTTTTTATCCTGGTCGTGATTGTCTGCTGTACACTCGACGGTGTGCTTGGTGAGAAACTATGACAGTATTTACACAATTTATTTCATGGGTAGTTCTACAATTTACAATCTTCAGCATTTATGTTACTTTTCCTCTCAGGTATATGCAATGTAACACACTGCACTGACGAAAACAAGTGTTTAAAATCACGGAACAAGCACAACTGCAATTGTGCCGTGGGCTACTATGGAGACCTGTGTGACAAAGGTAGCCTTCGGTTGTTGAATCTCTGTTGTTGCGGTGCTGACATTCAAAATATAATTAGCCTTTTTTCTTTTTCAGATGTAACCATCAATGTCACGTGTGGCAAAGACCACATTACTGTTATGGTGATTGAGGACTTTTTCAAATACCACAACATACCGGTGGAAATGATTCACCTTAAAAGTAATGAGTCTTGCGGTGCCTATAGGGATGTATTATCTGGGATCCCATACTACATAGTGCGGATATCAAAGGATCAGTACATTTCCTGTGGAGGTCAGCCACTAGAGGTAAGTGATTCATCCCATACTTCCACTAACTATTTCATATTCCTATCTCAAAGAACCTTAGTTCAACCTCAATACTGGATAACAACTCTGTTCATAGCTGGCCTTTCTTGAGCATCCCTTGTGCTTGATGCATTCCTTGCTAGTATTTAAGTAAGGTTAACTGTATTGTTTCATTAATGGATCCAAGATTTTATTTTTTTATTAATATTTTGCCTTCTCTTTTACAACAGAAAAACGCCACTGACATTGCATACACTTTAACTCTCCTGTCAGCCCCTCAAACCATTGGAAATATTACAAGAAACCCAAGGATACAAATTGAGTATACATGCATTTACCCATACAAGCGCATTGTCAGTCTTCGGCATCCGGTCAACCCTGTCTCTAGGTGAGACCTACTCTGAAAGCTGAGGTCACCATCAAACCCCTGTAGTTTCAAATAGTGGAGAAGATCTACACTTTCTCAGCTTATTAATATCAAGCTTGACAGTCTGATCCTGCTAACGGGTAGACTCACTTGATGGATGCCAGGTTTTGGTTGTTTCCTAGATTATCATGGGGGCTTTCCTCAGCAGATGAGCTACTGGTCAAGAAGTTCTTTCCCTTGTTATGTTCCCTTGTAGTAATCCTATGCTGTCTTTTGCCTCAGTGAGACGGTGATAGAAACAAACGCGTTGAAGGCCAGTGTAGTGATTGCACTTTTCAAAAGTGAACGCTACAAGGAGGAGTTCCTAGAAGCGCCCCTAATCCAACTACAGGACACGGTGCACGTGGAGGTCAAGGTCAAAGAGCCCGAGAACCTCTTTGACCTGAGGGTGGATGAGTGCTGGGCCTCACAATCCCCTGAACCGGACAAGGCCGAGGGCGTTGTTCACACACTGCTGGTCAATGGGTGAGGAGATCATCTGAGCTTCATTCCTCGAAACATTGACTCTCCTTTGCTGTTGCGAAACCATGTTTAAGAATATAATAAGGTTCAGATAAATTGTGAGGCCTATTAATTGAAGGAATTCGTAGAAGGGGGGGAAAAGAAGTAACTGTTCCCTCTTACGCAGGTGTGGGAGTGACGACACCGTTCTCTTTCACGTGGGGGAGACCGACGTGAACGGGAAGGGCTCCGCTACCAGGTACAGCTTTAAAATGTTCCGCTTCGTCGACGAACTCCAGGACATGTACCTGCACTGCCAAGTGCACTTGTGCACCCCCGACGAACACTGTGCCCCTGTGAGTTGTGGCCTCTTAGGCGTGTGCATGTGTGTGTTTAAGATTTGACTTCTATAGGCAAACGCTTTGATATCCGTCTGTCTACCCAGGATTGTAAAACAAAAAGAAAGAGAGCAGCCATCCGTGGAGACCCAGCTCAAGGCCTACTGTCATACGGCCCGATCAAAATAAACATGCCAGACAGTCCTAAATATAGTAAGGATATTTTCTTCTATTTTTGTCTGATTGTGATCTAGATTTGTCGGTATCCACAAAGCATTTTTCCTTTTAATGCCGGCATTGTTTTCGGGGCTGACTGAGCATGGCTTCATCACAACAAGACTGACCACTTTGTGGTTGACTTTAAAACTCGGGTCAATAATGTGGAATTTGGCTCGACATTCTGGGACCTTGTTTCTACATTATCCAGAACGCTCCGCTCCGGGTGTCTTGTCCGGTGCGTTTTGACCACGTTGTTTTGAACAGCGGAGGTTATGTTAAACCATCAGCCCCAACATGCTGCATTGCAACGGTTGTGCTGTGATTCAATGCAATATCTCAACCCTTTACTTTTAAATGTCTTTTTTTATTTTTTATTTATGCATCCCTATTAGCCAAAAAAAAGCTGATAGGCAAAGTCCAGAGCTGTTGGAGTTATTTTCTCAGTTTGCCACTGTCAAGGAGTCCGGTCTTTCTTTGGCCATATTTCACCATTCATTTGATTACCAGTGGAGAGTTTTTACTCCTAGCAGTTTTTTCCAGGAATTTGTCTTGGTTTTTCTGAGATTTCTTTTGTTCTATGTTCAGGAATTTAAAAGGATCCTGTCATCTTGATTTTGTTCCAGATTTGTGGATAATGACTGTTCCAGTGGCTTGCATCTGGGTTCTGGGATTCTTCCTTCTTGCTCTTGTCACCATGGCCAAGGCAGGAAATAGACGATTGTCACGGCTGGCAAACCGCTGACGTCTGACAACTTGAATAAAAAAAAAAAAAAAATGTGCAGTTTGAGTTTTGTCTCATTATTTGATAACAAACCTCTGTGGTACACATGTTTATTGAATGTGATTTTGGGGTACAAACATTTAAACCAGGACTATGAGGGGCATCACAGTATGACACCAAGTCAATTAAACTTCAGGGATATCAATATGTGCAGTTAGAAAGCAAGAGTGATTGTGAATAAATGTCACCTGTTTGGTGCAAATGAAAGTGACAACAGGTGCACTGGAGAGGCAACAGCAAGGCAACCCCAAAATAGTGAATGTGTTTTGCAGGTGGTGCCAAGAGACAATTGCTCTCTCCGTATCCTTTATGACCAAGTCTTCTCTAGTTTTGTGTTTTGGGGATTTTTGGTAGCGTGAGATGGTAACTGAAGCCCATTCAGGTAGTCCAGCTCCTCTAGAATGGCACATTCATACGTGCCATCACAAGGTTTGCTGTGTCTCCCAGTAGTTTTAAGAGCATGGAGGAGATATCAGGATACAGGCCAATAACCTGAGAGACCTGGACAGGGTAGTAGATTGGCATCAACCCAGAAGCAGGACCAGTATCGGCTCCTTTGTGCGAGGAGGAGCACTGCCAGAGCCCTACAAAATGACCTTGAGTGTGCTACTGGTGTACAGGTCTCTGAACAGACTTAATGAGGGCCCAACGTCCTCTAGTGGGACCTGAGCTCACAGTCCAGCACTGTACAGCTCAATTAGCATTTGGCCGAGAGCAGGTTCACACTGAGCATGTGACAGACGTGAAACAGTCTGGAGATGCCGTGGTGAACTTATGCTGCCTGCAACATCATCCAGCATGACTGGTTTTGGCAGTGGATCAGTGATGGGGAGGTATATCCTTGGAGACGCGCAGATTTTCACATGCCTGCCAAAGGTACCGTGACTGCCGTTAGGTACTAGGATGAAATCATCAGACCTTACGCTGGTGCAGGTTGTAACCCGGCCTCGTGGGTAGAGTGTGTAGAACGTTCCTTGATGAAGAAGGTATTGATGCCATTGACAGGCTCTCTGGAAGGAGATCCCCCAGGACACCAGTCTTTGTCTCATCAGGAGCCTGCCCAGTCGGTATTGCACACAGGGACGTGATGGGCCACACACACTACTGAGTCACATTATGAGTTGCCCTGATGAAATTCACACAGAATGGAACAGACTGATTTCAATTGTTTACATTGATCTTCAGCCTTTAATTGGTTGGTGATTTTGGTTTCCATTGACCGTTGTTAACAAAGATTCTAAGCGGATTAGACAATGTACAGTAAAGATCTTTTATATATCTTTCATCAAGACCCAATGCTTGATTAAAGTGTTCCATAAATGTTTTTGAGCATATTTCAGCTGTTGCAGGTGTAGTGACTTCTGACAATCAGCAGATGGAGTCTTTAAATTTAGGCGTCAGATGGTCTATCATTCATCCCGGAGAGGGAGGGGAGTGTTTTCCAGTGGTAAACTGCTTTGTCCAATAGACATACCACAGTATTTACATTGCTTTTATGCCCTTCAGAAGAAAGTCACAGTCCTTTTCACCTTAGCTGAAAGACCGGTGTGTTATTTTATGAAATGTAATCCAGTGCAGACGAGATGTAGTTAAAGAGAAATAAAGCGGATTGTTTTCTAGGTACTCTTTGCATTTTGCATGTTTTGTTAAATTTTTACTTGTTGTGCATTTGATGAAGACCTCATGTTACCACCGAAGAAAAAACGACTACAACTTTTAATCGGAAAGTTGTCTTACTTTTGCATGTAGGAAAGGTTTGTGTTTAGAGGAGGTGACTATACCAGAGAAAATTACAATGTGTTAACCATTAGCCCGAAATGGGCTTGAATTGAAAAACGGGTTTTTGAAAATCCCGTGATCACATTGGGGACAGTTCCAAATAACAATTGTTCCTGTAAGATCAAGCGGAATTTAGTTGGATACTTTGCAAACGATCTCATCTGAGTACACGCTAACTTCAGTAATGGACATGGTTGAAGTGCGCTGAGAACTTCGGGAAAAGTGCTTTTCAGGTTTTATTTTTTTATGTAGTCGTACAGAGATCCCATAATTTTTCTATCAATTCCGACTGTAAAACGCGACTGCACAAAGATGGCATCCCTCTGTAGACGCGCTTCTCCAAGGCTGTGGAAACAAATAATGGCTTCGCTCGTTTTACTGTTGTGCAACAGGCTTCTGGCAAATGCAGACGACGAAACTTTCAACGCAGAGGTATACTGTTCTGTATTTTTTTCAGTGAATTTTAGAACATGTACGATTTTACGTACATTTGTGGCAAGGTGACAGTCAAAGTGGTCTTTTGATTTCTAGTATGAATTTAACCATTGCATGACCATTGTTATACCCTGGGGTTCAGATATTTATCAAAACTGGATTTAGTGACAAAATCTTCTGACGACTTCTAATTACGTTCATGTCATCATGCAAAAAATTTACGCCGTGCATATTTTACGGGCAGTAATGATCCCGTCATGACCTTCCTAATGGTAGGGGTCGTCACTAAGGTCTAAAGCCACAAACGGATAAACTCCGCCTATTTTGACAATTCTTATTCTAACAATAATATTTTAATTTAACCAGGAACCTTAACCCCACTGTTAACCCCACGCATACTAAAACTTTATATGTAGACCAAAAAGCTATGTTATGTTAACATAACGCTAACTTATGCCAACCGCTCGGATGTAGTAATATTCGTTTTTGACCGTATATATATATATATATAATAACCCATTAACGATTATAGGTGCCCAAAAGTTGTCGTTATATGGCGGACATACTAGGAGTAATTGGGTGAAAGCTCGCCCTAGTTTGGGTTAAAGTTTTATCTAGAGTTGAAAACTTTGTTTACATGCCAGTGCTCCTCGCCTACTGTGCTACTCGTTCTCTTAGCTTTTTGTGAACACGTGCCTCTTTGTTTCCATTGGATCGTTTATGCCATTTTCAGCCTGTATGCGAAAATGACTAGACTGAATAGTTAACGGTATATGAAGTACAGTTTGTTAAGTTTAAAATATCTAGATATTGAAT
>JACXGK010000554.1:68448-81334 GCA_016801125.1 Novumbra hubbsi
CCCCCCCCCCCCCCCCTTATATTTTAACAATTCTCCCTTTTGTTTTTGTTCTTTTATTCTTTTTCTCTTCATGTCTATCCATCTCTTTTTCCCTGTTGTGTCATTTTAGTCATGGTTACGGAGGTTTGGCTACCTGTCCCAGGCCAGCAGACAGATGTCCACCATGCAGTCCTCTCAGATCCTGTCCAGTGCCATCAGAGACATGCAGCACTTCTATGGCCTCAGTGTCACTGGGGAGATGGACCCAGCCACACTGAAGTATGGTTGTCAATAGTTAATACAGCCAGAAATCAGGATTAAACCCCCACCTACTCTACTGTTTCTTTCAGAATCGGATTATTTAACTAAATCGTTTCTCTAGCCAAACTGCTAACCTTATTCCTAACCCCTATAAAAAATAAAAGAGAAGACGTTGAATGATTCCCTTTAACTTCTGTACTTCCCCTGACAACTCATAGATTCCATTTATTTTTCCAGCATTTGCACAGTATCTAACTAGCATGTATGCAATTACTGGAAGTGTATTTTTAATGGTTGTGCTGACGCTGTGAGCATTGTTCTGAAAAACCCGGTCTGTCATAGTACATGTTGGTAAACTGAATAGTGTTCACAAGTTAATCTGACTTTGGGGAAGTATGTAAAGACAAAAATGTTTGAGACAAAACTTTTTGGTATTGAAAAATTGTCAATTAGGACATTCTGGCTGTGTTAACTAGTGACCCCCCTTGAGATATGGATGCCTCTGGCAGCTTTAATAACTATATTCTCTGTCGGTGGCCTGGTTTACAGTACGACCTGATAGAGGCTATATTAATGGTAATGTAAAGATAATGTAATACAAGGTCATGTTTATAACAGAGAAATTCTTTGACAGAGAGAACTTGTGCCTCCTGGTTTAGGTCTGCAACCACTCTAGTCTAAAATGAACATTAGCTTGTCAGATCCCATCTGGTGGTCATCAGGGCTCTATTCAATAGTTCCTGCCTTACCCTTTAGGGCAATGAAAAGGCCTCGCTGTGGAGTTCCAGACAAACCAGTTCCGCAGACTGAGATGGGTTTGAGACAAAAACGCCACACTCTCACTGGCCAGAAGTGGGACCAGAACCGTCTGACCTACAGGTATGTGGTAGACCTGAACCCATTGGGGGGATCTGGGTAAATCATGTTGGGACTCTTCATACCGATGTCCCAATGTTTGCACTAACTGTCAGTACAAACAATACTACAGAGTCAGGAGAAATCATACTAAAACGAATATGACAACTTTTTCCATTTTCTCACTGCTTTTTTGCACCGTCTGACCGTGTGTAACATTATTCAGCCAACTTTTGCTCCCCTCTTTTTAAATGGAGCAACTGAGGCTCTTCTGCCAGAGCAAGTGGTGAGACAAACCCCTCTGTGCTCCGGCTAGAGGAGGGTGCCTCAGTACTGCTGGTGAGAGGAGAACCCATGTAAGCATCTGAGAAAAGTTTGGCAGTGGAAGGGTTAAAAGAGCAAGAGAAGTTTCCTGGCAGTTTATGTTTTGGGAGTAGGCATGGAAGAGTGGTATTAAAAACAACAGGTTTATGATCAGACATACATGTCATCCATCTCAACATTGAAAATTGAAAAGCCAGATGATAAAACAGGATTAAGTGCTTGAGCGTGCTGGTGAGTAGATCCCATAACAGACTGAGTGAGAGACTAAATAGGTCAGCAAGTTGTAAAAACTCACTAACCATAGGCACTAAATGGACAGCAAACATAAACGTTAAAATCACCAGTAATCAGAAGACTATCCGAAGTACTTAGAAAATAGGAATTCTTCAATAGAAATATTGAAAAGCAGTCAGAGAATGCAATACTGCAGTACAAACAACTCCACTAAGAGAGTACAAGCAATACTAATTAAATTACCCTATATCTACTGGTAATTGTAAAAAAAAATTAAGAATATTTCATCCTTTCTTGCCCCTCTCTACTAGCATCATGAACACCGCCCCAAAGATCGGTGCGCTGCAAACCCAGGAGGCCATCCGCAAAGCCTTCGAGGCGTGGGAGCGCGTGACGCCCCTGCGCTTCGTGGAAGTTCCCTTCCGAGACCTGACCAATGGCAGCCAGGACGCCCTGGATATCATGTTGCTGTTTGCCTCTGGTTTCCATGGAGACATGTCTCTGTTTGATGGCGAGGGCGGGTCCCTGGCTCACGCCTACTACCCTGGGCCCGGGATCGGCGGCGACACGCACTTTGACATGGACGAACCCTGGACCCTCGACAACCACGATCCATCGGGTATAGGTTTAGGCACATTGCTACCTGTCGTGCCCTTTAATGGGTCATTCCGGAACATACACGGAACAAAAATAACACAAAACCACGACATGCAAACATTCCAAAGATTTTCCCTGTTGAGCCATAATCTATGGGTATCTACTGTGATGTGTGTATGGAGCCATTGTGGGATCTTTTATTTTATCGTCTGTAATGTGGGTCAATACATGCTGTTCATATACGTTTCTGTTTAGTGTAGTCCTGCTACTTTTTCCCTGTTCAACACTACTGGCTGTAGGGAAAGCACTATTTGTAAACCTCTCTCTGTTCTCGGCCTGTCTCAGGTATTGACCTCTTCCTGGTTGCGGTGCATGAGCTGGGCCATGCTCTGGGCCTGGAGCACTCTGACAACCCCGACGCCATCATGGCTCCCTTCTACCAATATATGGACACGCAGTCCTTCTCACTGCCAGAGGACGACAAGAATGGAATACAGAGGATATATGGTGAGGTGCCCTTCCTTCCCTCCACAGCACGCAGCATGCAGACACACACATTTTAGGTCTTAAGTCTTGTGTATTTAATGTTTTTCCCTCTCTGTGTCTGTGTTAACCAGTAGGGCTTCCTTCCCAATGAGGTTCATTGGCTTCCTGCCAGACCGCAGTGTGGAAATTAGTGTGTGTGTGTGTGTGTGTTACTACCTAGTGAGGACCAGATGTCACAAGTATAACCCACTTAAATATGTAAAGTGTAACCTCTGGTGAATGATGCCTTGTATCATTTGTGTGTGTTATGTATATATTTTGACTTTTATAAATGTCTTTCTTAGGATTGGGGTTAGGGTTCTAATTGAGGTTCGGGGTTAGAGACCGTAGGAGTTCTAATGGAAATGTATTTTTGTCCTCACAAGTGAAGCAAGCATGTGCGTGTTGGTGAGAGAATTAAGAAAGACGTGTGCGTTTCATTGAATTTGTAATGTTGGATGTTGCAGGACCTCCAGACAAGGTTCTTACTGAGGAGCCCACCTTCACCACAGAGGACACATCCCTACATCCAGACCTCACCACCACTGACACTCTACACCTAGACCCCAGCCCCACCCCTGGTGGGCCCCTTGAGACTGACCCCCCCAGCTCCACTACTCCAGGCCAACCCAAACCCGATCCCACTGACGCACCTCACCTTCCCATACCGGACCCAGACCCCACCATCCCCTGGCCGGACCCTGTGCCAGTGACGCCCTACATCAGGCGAGATGAGCCTCCTCGCCCCCCAAAGCAGCCAGGCCACGGTACCCCGGACATCTGTGACGGGGACTTTGATACGGTGACCACGCTGCGAGGGGAGATGTTTGTCTTTAAGGTGAGAAGCAGCTCTTCTCAGATTGGGTTCTACATTCAGCAATAATACTTCCATACTTCCTTTTAAAATATATCTGTATATATTATCCTGCACATGCTTGCAGTTAGTGTGGAAGGACTTTTGTTTTAATTTCTTTATTTTGTTGTTTTACTGTGAATTGCTATTGCCCTGTAGGAAACATTGGAAATTAACTTCGGTAATTAAAATGTTGTAATGAAAACATTAGCCCTTTTAGCCCCATTAGCAATTTTGTAGTCTTTGCTAAATACGGATTTGTAGTTCTTTTGTTTTTGGTTCTAAATAAATATCTGGGTTTCGTACTGGGTACAGTAGCACTGGAATAAATTAATTGTTTAAAATTTCATATTTTTCGGTCTTCTCAGCAAACAGTGGTGTACAAGACACTTATGTCAGTCTTGGATTATGGTGATTTGCTATATTTATGCACGGCTCAGCCTCAGAACTTTCTGGATTCCATCGATCAGGCAGCTTTGTGTTTTATTACTGGCACAAACCTTCACACACATCGTTATCTTTGGTACACTTCAGGTGGCTCTCTGGCTTCCAGAAGGGACAGGCTAATGTTTGTATATAAGCCTTTAATGTCGTTTTGGTTCTGGAGTTTCTTAACTCCAAAAGCAATTAAGTTGTCAAACACACTCAAGACTGGTTAGTCTAAGAATTGTTTTATGATCATTCGGAGTAAAGACACAGAGTTTTGTCTGCTATGCTCCTTTTACTGAATAACCTCAAGCTAGATGTTTTGTGCCTGTAGGGCAATTGAAATCCTCTAAGTGCCATTTTTTTATGTTCAATTGTAATGTTTTTATGTTTGTTTATTTTTATTGTGCTGTAACACAGACAGAAGTCTTGGACAGATTCTCTGTATAAAGGTCAATAAGGTTAAATAAAAAATTATCAGGATTTTTTCCGGGTGTCTTTTGTCCCGGGCAGGGTCGCTGGTTCTGGAGAGTAAGAAGGAATCGGGTTCTTGACAACTACCCGATGCCCATCTCTGTCTTCTGGGTTGGACTACCGGATGATATAGACTCTGGCTACGAGCGACACGATGGGAAATTTGCCTTTTTCAAAGGTGTGTATTTTCCATTAAATCACATATAGTACACATAATTAGGAATAAGAATAAGGAATTCTGGGTAAATACCTATTACTCCAGTGGGATGTCGTGAACTCATTCCCTGCACAATGGATGTTTTTTTAATAACCCAAGTTGAAGTAGCTCTGTCTCACACATCTGCATCCATGGTTAAAAACATTTCTTCTGGCCAATTTACGTCACTCTTTAAACACTCTGAAATGTGGATTTCAGTAGGGGCGGGGGGAAATGAGGCTCATGGGGCACAGCTAGCAGCAGGAAAAAGCAGCTGGCAGGCCTTCTAGCCCTGGTCTAGATGGATTGCATCAACCATGGATCCAGATGCTGACTGCTATGGTTTCACATTGAGCAGCAAAGAAGACTTTGAGGGGAAAGGAGAACCAGCATAGCAATGTTACAGTAGTCAAATGTTTACAGCAGTCGCAATGTTACAGTAGTCAAATGTTTACAGCAGTCGCAATGTTACAGTAGTCAAATGTTTACAGCAGTCGCAATGTTACAGTAGTCAAATGTTTACAGCAGTCAAATGTTTACAGCAGTCGCAATGTTACAGTAGTCAAATGTTTACAGCAGTCGCAATGTTACAGTCGTCAAATGTTTCCTGCAGTAGCAATGTTACCGTAGTCAATGTTTCCTGCAGTAGCAATGTTACCGTAGTCAATGTTTACAGCAGTATCAATGTTACCGTAGTCAATGTTTACAGCAGTAGCAATGTTACCGTAGTCAATGTTTACAGCAGAAGCAATGTAGCGGCAGTGGACTAATGTTCTCGTCCAGTGGAACATTTGTTGAATCCTGTGCTTAATTTCTTTCCTCCTCAATCTTCCTCTTCCTGATGGTCCTTCCCTCTCTGTCTTCCCCAACTTCTGTCGGTCCTTTTCTATGTAGGGGACAGGTACTGGGTGTTCAGGGAAGCTGACGTGGTGCCTGGATATCCCCAGCCCCTGGAAGAATACGGTCAGGGCATCCCCACTGACAGGATCGACGCAGCCATCTGGTGGGAGCCAACTGGTTACACATACTTTTTCAGGGGAGACAGGTGAACACATGGCCCCAAATGTTTTGCCTTTGTCCAACTACACCTTCGCCCAAATGCTTTGCCTTTATCCAAACTCTCCATGGTCCAAATGTTTTGTCTTCATCCAACCTCACCTTTGTCCAGGATTTATGATGCCTTGGCACACTTCAGACTACCATCGCTCCATTCTCCATGCACTACATACAGCATACAGCATAGTGGGAAAGTTTAAACTAAAACTAGATGTAAACTAGAAAAGGTGCAATTTCTGTGAAAATTGTAAAGTGTGGTTGCTGTATCCAGTGTCCAGCTGGGTACTGGCAGTAGGTTAACTTAGACATTCTCCCAGTACTTAGCTGCCCATCTCCCGAATACAAACAAAATGTTATGTCCCATTAGCTACCCATTTCCCGCATAAAAAAAAACTGAATAGCTGGCAAAAAGGTAGCAAAATGACTTCAGCCTTACGTTTGACCAAGTAAGTCCCATGGTTGAAGTCAGTGCCATTTCATTGTCACGGTATAAACAATACTGTAGCTAGCGTGCATCACTTGCAAACTTCAGAACTGGCGGCCATGCATGGCCTCATTCTGGAAAGTTTGACTAACGTAAGTTGCTAGGCAACCAAAGTTCAGTGTGGCTTTGTTTTTGCCGCAAAAAACATAAATATTTCCTAAACCTTGTCACAAAACCTTCCACAAAACGATCGCAACGCAGTCGGAAACTTGATGCACATTTTGATACCTGTCATGTCTCCGTAGTGCAAGAACTGTAGGAGGAGTTAGGGTGGCTACAATAATAATAAATATATATGTAAGATTATAGTAGTGGGGGCAACCCCACTAATAACCAAGGCAATGGAAAGCAGGTGATGGTCCTATGTACCAGATAGCGTTTTCATGATCCGTGTTGAAACTGTCCCCTCCTTCAGGTACTGGCGTTTTAATGAAGAGTCTCACACAGGAGACAGTGACTACCCTAAATCTGTCTCCCGATGGGGCAACGTTCCCCCTTCTCCTAAAGGGGTCTTCCTCAGTGACGACAGCGGTGAGTGAGTAATAGGGGAAAATGTATCTAAAATGGAGGGAGGTTGTATATTGAGAGGGGGGAAAGTGTTTTGGTTTGGACGTGCTTCCATGAGAAATGGAATGCCTGGCAAAGTGTCATGAGTTCTCCCACCAAGTCACTCTGGCATTTCAAGGCCTAGTTTTACTGGGCACATAATCATAATGGTCCACCAGGAAAGTAATGTCTCCCAGAGAGGCTAATGACAAACACATTGTACCTTTCTACGGCGCTTTTCAACAGTTGCACAACGTTTTGTCCTCTCTTTCCCAGCATATACCTACTTCTACAAGGGTTCGAAGTACTGGAGATTTGACAACCAGAAGATGAAGGCCGACCAAGGCTACCCGAGATCCATCCTCAAAGACTTCATGGGCTGCGACGGCGCCCCGGATGTGAAACCGGACGTGGATACAGAGGACGGGGCCAAGAGGCCCGCGGTTGACCGGCCAGAACAGCGGCCACCCGTCGCCTCTGACCCAGACGACGGGAACCCGGACAGCGATACGGACTACACCAACGACGTGGACTATGAACCCGACGCGGAGGGCAAGGAGGTGGACGTGGTGGTGAGGATCGCGGAGAACGAGGCCAAGGTCATGACCCTGATAATGGTGGTGGTTCCGCTGGTGCTGGTGCTGTGCATCCTGCTGGTGGTCTACGCCATCATCAGCACCCTGCAGAAGAAGGAGGCGCCTAGGCTTTTGGTCCACTGCAAGCGGTCCCTGCAGGAGTGGGTTTGATCTGCTCCGGGACTGGGCTCACAAGTGCCCATGCATGCAAACCCACAGCCCCTGTATGCACGCACGCACACACACACACACACACAACACATGCAAATACGAGCAGTCTCCCTATATGTCCTGCGTTATGCTTTCCCAGATCATGACTTAAGCCTGTGTATAACACACAATTTGCACTTTTAACGTCCCGTGTTTATATTTTTGTTATTGTTTGTTGAGGTTTTAGTTTTCAGTGTGTCTCAGACTAAGAATGTCCCTATGAAACAGCAAAGGATTGTCTAATAATTGTGGGCCCCCGAGAACACAGGAGCTCCAGCTCACACAGGGACTCCTCCAGTTCCACAGCCTCCCAGACCTGATCCACACAAGGGCCAATTTAGATATGGATATTCAGATCCCCTCTGGGAGCGATTAAATGCAGAGGTTCGAAATGTGGTATATCTCATTGTGCACATATTTAGGAAGAGAAAAAGCCTGCTAGAGCAGATCTGTGTCTGGTTTACATTACCCAGATGTTGTCGATTTTTTTAAAGTTTTGAGTGCACAGTCAGGGGACTGGTTAGGAGGCCTGCCAACATTTCCTTTGCCAGAGTTGCAGAGCTGTCATCTTTTAACAGGGTGGTGGGAGGCCGGGAGGGGAGGAAGCTGATAGGCTGAGCTCCATGAGCAGTGTGCCTCGTAACCTAGCTTAACCAGATCCACTCCTGTTTTTCAAGTTTGTTGGCTGGAAATGGCTCTTCTGTCCCCTGTCACCATGTTTTAATGTAGACTTACTTCATGTACATACCCCAACTTCCTCCACAAGCGGAAGTTCCCATTTCCCAGGGAAAGCCTGTGACATTGATTCAATTTTTTGGATGGTCTTAATGGAGCGACAATGTTTTTTCTTTCTGTGTAAACCACTAAATGTGTAGGGGATTTCTGGCCTTTCTTTGAATGCTTGCTAAAGTAGGGTACTGTTTGCCTGTAATGGCTCCATTGTTATTCTGTAAAGAGACATTGTCTCTGTCGTTGTGAAGAGGAGTTTACACTTTGAATTCAACCATGCTGTAGGTCATGTCCCATATTTTTTTGATGTCTTACCGCCGTTGGAAGAAAATGAAATGCTTCTGCGCAACCTCTCCCTGTGTTACCTACTCTGTGTGCCTTCTCCCTGGATCATTTAAAGGCCAGACACTTTTTATGCAACACCCAGTGTTCAGATGTGCAAAGACGTCTAAAGACCGCCATTCCTCAGCAAAACCGCTACGAGAATGCTGGAAACAATGGTGGTATATTCTACAGGTTTGTGGTCAAATATTTTTTTTTTGCCATTTCTTGTTTGCATTTTGTATTTGTTGGTTGTTGGAGAGGAAAGAACTCTTAATGTTTGTTTCACAAGAATTGTTTTATTCCACTTTTTTCTGTGTACATTTGTTATGTGCTCTCTGTCTATTAGCAGAGTTAAATGATGCATGCAGGACATGTTCCGTAAGCCTTTACAAAAATAGATGAAATGTATAAGGATTTCACAATAAAACATTAGTTAAGGCAAATAAACAAGTGTTACATTTTGAGTGAGCATGCTTATGATTATAATTAACCTCTGATTCCAGTGCATTAAGATTTTTCTGTGGAATTTAGTAACAGTAGATGTCATGCCTGTGTGTCTGAGCTAGACCAAAAGAGGGAGGCTGTGGCCTTGTATAATCAATGAGTGTTTCATCGAACACTGGACCGAATTATTTTGCTCTGATTGACTTCTCTGTGCTACTTTGCATACCATAAAGACAACCTCTAATGTCCGAATTAATAACAGCTTGATTTTATATGGAATAGCCACAATGTATTGTCAATAAATTGTGTGCTTAATCTGCTTATTCATATGGTAACCACAAAGTCCCCACAAAGAAAAAAAACCCAGATTTTCTCTGTCAGATCACTTCCAGGGAAAATCTCCCGATTAGGTTTAGGGTAAAACCTACATTGTTCATGGTGTTGGAATTGTGGTTTTCTACTTTTAGTTTTTTTGGGTCAAGTTCTTGCACAAAATTTTGGTTAGTTTGAGGTTAGGAGACAGGAAGCATGGATTCCAGGGTTTCGGGGGCCCCACAAAGATAGGAAACCAAACTTGTGTGTGTTAGAGGGAGCATCTAATTCATGACTAAATGCCACAGTGAATCAGGATTAGCTTCAGTCTCACAAATCACCAGGCTCAGGCGTTACCGCCCACTTCTCCTGTCAGAATTCTACAGACCACCTTTACAGTCTTTTTTTTTTTCTTTTGTCATTACATTTTTCCTCCCCTTGTAATGGTTTTTCTCTACCCTCTAAGTCTTCCCCTTTTGGCACAATTCGCTTTTTTTCCACGATTAATTGAACTGGGTAGCGTTAACCGGTCTCCATAGTCTGTTGTCCAATCAGATCTCAGGACAGTATGGCACCACTGTGCTTGTTTTGTTATCCTGCTCACGGTCCAGAGGTTGTGTTATAACCTTCTTCTTTGTGGCTTATCCTTTCCTTATCTCTTTATGGGATCTCCAGTGTTTTAGCTGCTCAGTTCTTTACAACTCCATCTAGGGACTAAGCTGCAATATACCAAAGTTTCTTGAACTTCTTTCAAGTTTACATAGTGTTGTAGCTACATTATCAACATAGTAGTGAAAAGTATCAACATTGTACTGTAGCTACAGTGTGTACTTTCTGCCAAGATAAAGTATACGGGCAACTCTACACTACATGACAGGGAGACACTTAAAGAGTAAAGTGAGTAATGACCAGGTCAAAGTTTGGACCACGAGACATTCTGCAAGTTCAAAACAAAAAATAGCAAACATTTTTTATTGTATAGTTCTTAATTTGTTATACATCTTGAGGGCAATAATTGAAAGATGTTTTCATTTCGGGTACCACCAATTACAGTGGCCCCTTATTCATGTTAACAGCTGAAACTACTCATTAAACCAGTCCCTTTGTGGTCAGAAATCTACAGCTTGGTACTGGGGTTTAGGGGTCAATGTATTGAGGTTTTCTGTGCTAATCCAGGCAGGTTAGTGTCGTCCTTCATGCTCATAATCCCGTTAGCCGCGCCTCTCCATCCTAATCCAGCCAGAACACCGTTGTCTGTCCTGCGCTCTGTCACCCACAGGTATGCAGCTTCACCAACACTGAACACACAGGTAAGGCACATTGCTAATTACCCCTCTATATCGTTGCACTGTGAGTAACCTGGCTGGATTAACCAACAGGTTTCTTTGTCAAACATTTTGGTGAGTTGTCAGTGTTGTGGTGTGCTTAATGTGAAATTAGTATGTGATACTATGTATAAGTACTTTGAGGTGGGTGTGTGCAATTATATAATACTTGTAGTCAGGGCCGTTGCTAGGAATCCTGGGCTCCCTGAAAACACACCTAAGCTCCCTCACTTACAGATGCCATTGATATGGTTACGATCAGTGGGACCTGCCTGGTCATGGGTCCTGTGAATCATACCTGCCTTTCCCTGCTTGGAGTAGTGGATAATATATGACTTTGGAATAGTTTGTTTTAATAACGTCTTGGTTTGAGCTGTAACGGGTTACAGAATAGATGGTAGGGAACGCTGCTGGTGTGATTGTCAGCAGGGGCGAATCCTTTCTTATTAAACCGCCCATTAAGGACATGCCGGTGGAGTGTTTTATGTTCCTTCATTGATAGTAATTGACTTGTGACTGCTTCAATGCAAATAAACCAAAGGCCCACAGTTCCTCACAGTAAATCCAGGATCCTAAGAGTAGGCCAAAGATCAGGTGACAAGGGATTATCTATCAGGGTTAAGAAAGCCATTTTGAATTCAGGGATTAAATGGTTAACATGCACAGATTCTCTACAGTTATACTAACATGACCGAGGACAAGCTTCCCACAAGATCTCACACAACATGACAGTGTGAATACAAACCTCACAGAAAACTATTACAACTGGTCTCTAAAGCAACTCTATTGACCTTCAATTGATTGCTGAATTCGAGCATATCTGACATCAACGCATTAGCTCAAACTGTTTACTAAGCGTTTGTCCTGGGATTTTCCTTGGTTTCAGGATGTTTAACTGGGTGGTGAAAGTGGTCCCTCAGCTCCCTGACGCCCCTGGCTCTCTGGGAGAGGAAACGGCCAAACCTGCACCAACACCAGCACCTCCAGTAAGACCACCATGATCATCTGACAGGCAACATGATCAGAACAAAGACATTTTGAAGGGTAAAACATTTTATTTGATCACTGTTGTCCTCTTTGCCTAATTGTCTTTTCATCCTTCTCTCCCAAAGCAGAAAGTGTCCCAAGACACAGTCAGAAAAGAAGGTAATGCACCAGCTCATTAAGCAGTGTGTTCTTTATAACACACTGAAACAACTGTGGAAAAAGTCAGTTCATTTCAATTTGTTGACCCTCTCTTTCACCTCTGACATGCCTCTTGACAGTAAATGCAAAACCAGCCAAACAGAAGGATGTCGATGTTTCAGAGAACAACAGGTGTGTGTCAATAGGGACCAGGGAGCAGGACGTTCTGCGTACATACAGTCGTTTTCAAGCCATGTTGATGATGGGGGTGGAGCTGACTGTGTGTTTCTCTTATTCTCTGTGGATCTTCCTCGGTCAGTATTCAGAGTCAGAGTGGGGTGATGACATGGCTATCCAGTGGATTTACCATCGCCCTGCCACAACCAAGCACCCCTGACCTCCACCGATCCAACTCTGTGTCCAAGGTGACAGTAGGCCTTACTCAGTGAACCTTTGACCTGTATCCACTAGGCTTTCATTTTTCTTAACATGTTAATGGGTGACTGTATGTTTTGCTCTTTCAACCCCCCTTCACTTTCTGCTTCCAGTCGCTGCAGGATGATGAAAGGTATTTTATCTCCAGTGGTGTTGAAATGTAGGACTACTGTAATATCTATCAACAAGGTTGATGGCTCTATCAAATGACTGAGGATTCTCCTTGTAACAGGAATGGGGTGATAAAGTGGATTGCAGAAGGACTGAATAAAGTGGTACCCCAGCCAGATGACAAGTACAGAGAGATCTGTCGAGGGGATGAGGAAGTCACGGAGGTGAGACACCTCATCATTTCCTGGTTTTCTGGGCAGTTCATGAGAATTTTCTTTCTTTTCGGGACAACACATGGGGCCCAGAGGTTTATTTATACTTTAGAGTACTTCGTATGAAATAGCTCGTGGTAAAAGAAATTTGAAGAAACCATTTTTGCGGAAAGGCAGCTGGTGGAGTACACAGGAGTAATTGTTTCTTCGCCTCATGTCATGTCCTGGATGCGGGCCCCTAGCCATCTCTATGCTTTGGGGCTCCCATTCAGGA
>JACXGK010000554.1:81434-102838 GCA_016801125.1 Novumbra hubbsi
CACGGTTTGTCTCTGTTTAGTTCATTTTCAAGTGGATACTCTACACGTTATTTGTATATCGTTTTATGTTAGTTAGTCCTTTCATTTTACGTGTACAGTTCGTGTTAGTTTGTATTTGTCTTGTTGTTAAGGATTAAACCCATTTTCATTTAAAAATGTCTGCGAATGGTTCCGCCACACTACAACACCGTGACACCTCAACACGTTCTACAACGTTACACGCACTGGCGCAAGGTGTCTGGGCCAATGCTGAGAAAACTCCTGGATTTCCCCTTGTCCCTGAAGGTAGTGATCAACTGTTCATAGGTTGCAAGGATGTTTTAGGGTGTTTCACTAAGTTGTCTGTCTTTAACTTACCCAGTTCAACAAATAATTTTACAACATTTCTTCTTGCAATTTTACAAGATATAACCTTTTGGACATTACAAGACATTTTTGCAAATGTTTATTTACTAAATGTCTGATCAAAATAAATCACTTTTTTCTCATGTGTCTTCACACTTTGCAGATACTGAGTCAAGGACAAATGCTGTCTATGACTAATAAAATCTTCCTGACAAATGCGTTACAGCCTCCTATAACCAAATAAATCCTTCAAAAAGAAATGTATGATGGGACATAAGAACAGTTATGTCTGTGATGCGAGTCTTTTACATTATGTTGCTGTATTTCACATGTAGCCTTCTCTTTTACAGGTATATGAAATTAAAGATTTGCCAGGTATGTTTGTCATACAGCAATCCCATTCGTATGCGCCGCGGTATGTCACAGAAGTTAAACTGCTTTGACTCAGTCCTAATTACATCCGTTCATCTCTTAATGGATGTGGTTACTGAAATCTCCATCTTCCGTTAAGACGCAGAGCCCCTCCCACATATACCTGTGGTGGAGATGTTTTCCGACGACGAGGAAGAGGTTCAGGCACCCCAGTTTCCCAAGTGAGTGACATCACACCAGCCCCACCCATCTCCCCCTTACTGGCCAGACATTGGCGCACATCTCGGATGACATCACTGTCATCCTATCATGCTAACAAAGATTGGCTTAAACTTAATCTCCTCCCGCCGTCCATCCCCTTTCTCTCACTCTCCTACCCTCTTCTCCCCTCATTTTCCTCCGTCCATCTGTTCTTTACATTGCAGTGTGGTTAATTGGATGAAGAATGTCATTCCTCAGCCTGTGATGCTCCCTGCAGGGTATGTAGAAGCCCAGGCTAAGGCCCAACAGATACAGTCCAAGAGGTCATCAATGGACAAAGGTAACAGAGTGTGAACATTTCAGGTTCCTTTCCTAGACCGTAATAAGAAATGGCCCCTGCCTAATGAACATACTCCGTGTAGACTTGTAGTTAAAATAGCTTTCTAGCCCCGGTTTTGGTCGAACCAGTGTGAACCAACATTATAGCTGTCCCGTGTGAATCAACTGGCTGTCCACATGTGGTAACGTTTTACTGTCTTCTCCCGTTCTCAGTTCTGTCACCACCTCCTGAGTGTCTCAAAGGTGATGAGGACTTGCAAAACTCAAAGTATGTCTACACAGAGGTCTTGGCTGTCTGCACACGCGCTTGTGTGTGTTTATCGTGTTGTTTTTGGCCAATCGGTGACGTGTTTCATCATGTGCCCCTCAGGGTTGTGGGCTGGTTCGTGACAGGCCTCGGCCTAAAGATGCCACAGCCGGCCACCAAATCCACAGGTGATGTGGAAGTTCTTCAGAATCGTAAGTAAACTAAGTTCGTTTTCACCATTTGTTTCATATTACCTCAAAACCAAGACCTTAATTAACAATCAAGCAGACCTTGAAACACAATTAAAAAACAATAGGCTGACTATTCAGTTGGTTTGAAGTATCACTTGGTGAATGACAGTAAGACTCATAACTAATGTCCACAAATTCAGGTTACTCGTAATGTTTTGACCTTCACTAAGAAGTATACTTACTACTTTTCTATAATCCAAACAGAGTTAGTTGGTCCGTTTCAACAGACCCTAACTCAGTCCATCTTCTCCTTCTGTTTCAGGGGGTGTTGCGCTGAGAGCCCCTTAAACAAAAGGAGAACGGAGACTATGGAACAGTCAGACAGACTAACAACAGGGAGAAACATAGGCAGACAAACATAACATTTTAAATGTTTGTGTATTTTTATTTAGCTCAAATGAGCCACCTGGCAGCTGTGAGGCATTACGTCATTATGATGTTATACTCACTTTACTCTTTTAGTTTATTTTACTTTAAAGCAAATGTACTATACATATATCTATAACAGTTTCTTAAAATCTCTGTTCAAATTGTTGTATGTAGCAAGAAGTGGGTCTTCTGTGTATTCATTTAGCTGATATTTAAATTTAGGATACATTTAGAGAATAAATATTAGACAATAAATACAGACACAAAGCTATCAGGCAATATGGATACTCATAATTTTTTACCATGAAACATACAATTTTACACCACCATCTTGTATTGAATGCTTCTGGAAAAGAAATTCAAAAAATTATGCAATGATAAATTGTTTTATAGACGCTTTGCAAGTAAATATAATTGTTGCACCATAAAAACCGACACAAAAAAAGTAGGCCTACATGTTTTGCCCTCATGAACAATTGGGATCGCCTTGAACTACCAATGTGGCATATATTTTTAATGTTATTTCTGCTGACAGAATTTTTTTATGTATTAATGAGGATTTGAACATTATATTCAAGGCAGTCGGATTTAATTATAAGTAGTAATATTAATGCCTGTATAATAGTGTATTGTGAAATATTCTAAAATAATAAAGATAATAAATATTTTGTCTTGTGATTTGTAAAAATAAATGTACAATGTTGCATGCATAATTATTTCAAGACATTGCTTAGGAGGGTGTCATATTTCAATTGTGGATTCAAAAGCGGAATACATTGTTTATATCACCACGTTGTCTCTGGTTGTCCATCTACTCTATGACTGCTTGTACTACAGCCTCCCAAAAACCCAAACAAGCAGATCTGGTCCTGGAAGAAGTAGTAGAAGGGGACTTGAAGGACCTGAATCAGGAGGTGACACCCAAGGCCATGCATTCAGAATCACCGACGACACAGACAGCCAAGATGGCTCAGGCACAGATTGCACAGCCAAAACTACCAGTGAAACCCGAAGAACCAGAGCCATGTCTTCCAAACGTGCCAGAGTCTACAACGCCATCGCTGGAGGATGCTGAGACTCAGACGGGCAGGTGGACTCTCTTCATAGAGAACATAAAGAGGGAGGCAGAGGGCATCGCCATAGCTACCATGGAAGAACGGTAAGGATGGAGTCAAACGAAACAGAAGTCAATGAATATCGCAGCAGGCTGCCCACATTCCATTTTTCACTAAATGGGTCTGGTTATGGTGATTGAACAAAAATATCTTCTGATAGACTTAATCTGATTCGTTTTGTCTGAGATGCTAACTTGGATTATAACAACATTGCTGCTACACTTGAGCTACCAGTAATGTCCCAGCAACGTGCACATGCCTGCAGGATGACCCAGGAGAGACAGGACTTGGTGCGAATGGCAGAAGAAGTGGCCAGACACACAGCAGAAATGACCATCAGGCAGATGCAAGAGGCCCAGTCAATCAAGTTGTCCATTCACAGCCAAGAAGCTATTCTGGAGGAAGATGAAGACCCAGAGTAAGTTGTCACTTGGGACCTCAGGATCCAGTTTCTACTCCAGAACTTATACACCATATACACAAGACATACACCATATAGCAGACCATAAAGGTGTTGAGGCTTTAGGCCTGTACAGGGTTTTTAGGCAAATATTTTTAGAAGGAGCATTTAAGCCCATTTAAGCCCCCGGCCTTGCGTCAGGTGGGGTGCATTCCCGTTGACGCCTGTTGCTGTCCACCTCTGGATGCAGGGAAAACCTTGGCGAATTCAACACTAGAACCCTTATGTTTCTAGGAACGTTGGTGCACCTATCGGAACATACCATTGTCACATATTTGAGAAACAGGAGGTGTACGCGCGAGTGAAATGGGGGTGCTCTGGAGTCGTGTTGAAGGTGGGGCGGAAGGGTTGTGTGTCTCATCTGTGTCCCCGTCGTACCCACTGGACAGGTTACGCAAGCTACAGGAGGAGGAGAGTGAGGTGGAGAACACAAACAATAGGATGACAGAGTAAGATTAACTCACTCACACACTCCGTGAAGGTGTTAACTGAACCTTAAAAATGCATCTTCAGCTGTCCCCTGAGAAGCCTTTGTGTCTTTTTGCCACCCAAGCCTCGCGGGCGGGCAGCTCCCGCTCAGCCAAGGGAAAACTCTTCTCTGTCTTGGCACCTCAGTGGCGGAACAAACTTTCCCTTTGAAGCCAGGACAGCAAAGTATGCATGTTGTGACCTGGGAATCAGAAGGGGGAAATGAGAAGATTAGTTTAGTGTCATAGGCATAGCAATGATGGGACAAGGCCATGTGCGGATATTAGAGAAAAGAATGTTAGATTAGAGAGTGGGCCAAGGACCGATCTCTGGGGTACACCAGTGGTGAGAGCATGTGGCGCAGATACAGACTCGCTCCATGCAACCTGATAGGAGTGGCCTGCCGGGTTGGATGCAAACCAGGGGTGGGCAGAACCTGAGACCCCCAGCTCTGAGAGTGTGGAGAGGAGGATCTGGTGGTGCACAGTATCAAAGGCTGTTTGGCAGTGCAGAGAGCCTCAGAGAAGAGCACTCTGTTGAGTCACCTATCTAGAAACCTGAGTGGTTAGGGTCCAGAAGATTGTTCTGGCACAGATAAGAGGGTTGGTTAGAAACAGCTACCTCAAGCGTTTTAGACAGAAAAACAAGAAGGGATAGCTGTCTGTAGTTTTTGACATCAGAGGGATTAAGGGTTGGTTTCCTGAGAAGGGGAGAAAGTCAAGGAGGAGCTGATGAGGTTAGGTAAAAGGTCAACAGAGATGGTCTGGAGAGTGGAGGAAGGGTTGGAGGAAGGGCCAAGAGGACAGGTTGTTGGACGCCAAGACATCACTATTCACAGGGCATCTAAAGAGAGGGGAGAATTAAGTAGTTTACTGACAGTGGGGCCAGAAGATTGTTTGCCATTTGCCGGCCACAGGATTGCAAAAGGTACAGCCAGGGAGGCAGTTAGTCCACACCCCTAGTGATACCTGGATAAATTAGGAACAAATACTACAAATTGGATGGAAACTAAACTAAGACCACAGTCACAAGTACTGAGCGATCAACTAGTACAACAGGAATAAATGAACTATGTGAAAAAGACTGCACTACATTTCTATAAGGAAAACAATACCATTAGCAACTTGGGATATATCAAAATATACTTCAATTTTTGAGAAGCTGTAGTCCCAGAGCACAGATGAAGCATGGAGTGTTTAGATGCTTTGAAGTATCTTATAGTCAGGGGGGCAGTTACGGCCACACCCCTAGTAAAACCTGGAAATATTAGAAAAAATGCTGCACGTCGTACTGAAACTAAACCATGTCTATAGTCATAAATACTGAGCAAGTACTACGTTCTCCCTGTTACTTTAGTTGCTTCATTGATTGCAAGGGCTTCATTCGCTCACATTCCACTCCGTGTACTCTACAATAAGATAATGACTAGGAGTAATGATGTTTCGCTCTGGAACAAACGGCCCTTTTTGAACTGCTCCATTCGATTAATACTGAAAACCTAATCACATTGATGACTATTTTATAACGATTATGTTCCTTACCGCAAAATTCGGAATGACCATCACTACCTGGACTTACAGGGATTGGAATGTTAGCTAAAGATACCAACGGACGTCAGTGCTTCTAAGTTAAAATAGCATTAGCCTAGGTCTATGTGTTTTCAAATGGTAACTATTCCTGAAAGCAATGTAAACTATTTTCCTATGCAGAATCTAAGAAAGTGCTTTGGCGTCGTTGTTTAGGCTATCGATATCAAAACCCACTGCAAGGCACATTAAAATCCAGCATTGCATGTCCAGTCTTGTTCCAAATCTCTCATGGATGATCTTTACCTAATACCGCAGCTTAGCTTTAGCATCCCTTTTGCCACCATAGCAACCACATCGCTTCCCCAGACAACCACGGCTGGGTCCCATCTCGATGGTTGCCTTAGTAACTGAGCGTGTCTCCTGTTTATCCGCCACGACGCTGGTAAAGGAAGGCGCAGGTTTAGTTTCGAGCAAATTCGAGGAATTCGCCCTATTTCCAAACTTTTTAACCTGTACTGGCAATGCGTCCTAGGAGGAAAACTATTACGTAATTGCATTGGAAATCTCTTGAGTGTCCAAGTGAGTAGCCTCAAGCCCGCCTTGTTCTTATTGCAAAAAGGACAGGGCGTTCGCGTAATCTAGCACTGAATAGACCTGTGGGTTTTGCTAGCAAAAAAGAAAGCAAAACATGTATCTTATAATATTATGATGTTGTATTATTTTAATGTTTTTCCTGGAGAACGTTTTTATTAGAAGCTCTGTTGACATAATGCGCTGTGTTTGGCGGGTATAACGATAAGCTAGTGAGTTTTCTTTAATGGTGGTTCGAGACAATATGGTGACTTGGCAACATTACGTTGTGTTCATTCTTATATATCTTCACATCACTGTGTGCACATTTAGCAGATGTGGCCTCTAACCACCCCTGTACTGTAGGTGCCAGGTGTGTCCGGCTGAGGAAGATCCAGGGGAGGCTGCAGAGACTGCGGAGCAGGTAGAGCCCGGGGAGGTTGCATCAACTTGCGTGGAACCAGAGCCAGAGGAACCAGAGCCCCCGAGGGCTTCTCCCTCCCCTCCTCCCAGCCCGGAGCCGGAGCCGGAGCCGGAGCCTGAGCCTGAGCCTGAGCCAGCCAAGAACGCAGAGCCTGAACCTCAAGCAAAGGCCCAGGAGGCCAGCGTAGCACCGGAACCGGTGACCCAACAACCGCAGAAGGCAGAGGATTCGGGGGTTGACAACAAAACCGACACCAAGGTGATTTCATAGTTGTGGTTTGTTACAAGACTCAACAGTTAGCTGTCTCTTCTAACCGTCAACCAACCCTGTTCCCTGCGGTCGCTTTGTCACTTATGGATGTTCTGTGCCTGTCTGCTGCTCCTCCGTCTCTGCAGGAGGAGGGCGAGCATGCAGAGGAGGCTGGCTGTGGTGGTAAGTATTGGTTTGTTATAAAAGGATTGCATTTACGTTGGCTACGAGAATATTGTAATCAAAACATTTCAATCACATCCTGGAACACCCGATGTAAATGCTGTCTCGAGGAACAGTACAGAAAACCAGAAAGAAAATTATATATTTCTATGTGTCGATGAACTGAACTATTATTTCAAAACAAGGAGACCCCGATTAATAATGTTCACTCCATTGCTAGCTCCTCCAGCCGTACAGATGTTAGCAATGTAATGAGATGGGGGAAAAAAAGTTTCAGATTAAAAAAAAAAAAAAAAAAAAAAAAAAAAGTATAATGGACGAACAATGTTAATCAGAGCTTTTGCTCTGGTCTCAGTCCCTGCCAGCTGTGACGCAGTGAAGAGCTGCCTCATGCTCATTCCCCACGCGCCTGCGTGCCTCGACCGCCTCAACAAACTGCTGAAAGACAACAACGTCACCCCCCCCAAACTCCCCCCCATGCCCAGGCTCCCCACCAACCTGTCCCAGGTCACCTCCCGGGTTGCCAGACTCGTGCCCTCTGTCCCGCCCGAACTCACCGAGGAGTTCTCCCAGTACGCCCGGCCGTTCACCCAAATGTCCCAGCGCATCTCGCGGCTGCCACAGCAGATCTCACAGCTGCCCCAGCGGATGTCTCAGCTGCCCCAGCAGCTGCAAGTACAAATACCTCAGCAGTTACCCGGTCTCCCCACGCGAATCCTCAACCTGCCCCAAACCCTGTCCGGTATCCCCAGCCAGATATACAACTTACCTCAGCGAGTGGGCCAGTCCTACACCAACGTGCAGAACCGCTTGAGCAGTCTCAGGCCCCAGGATGCCTAAGCAGCAGAAGCAGAACTGGGACCTGGAGTTGGACAGCCTGGTCCGCCAGGTTCCGCTGCGCCACCACCCCCCAACCCGCACCCCCTCCCCGTCGTCCCCTGGAAGTGCCTTAGAGCTGCCCAACGTGCCTTCATACCCGCGCCTGCCCCCTATTAGCCTTCCCAGGCAGCGGTCAGGCCTCTCCGACCCTGCACTCCACACTGAAGACCAGCCCACATCCGCTCGACTGTCAGGTGATTCAGCAACACCACACGCGTTGGGATGTGTCGTGGGTTCCGTTGGGCTGTGTCGTGTGTTCCGTTGGGCTGTGTCGTGTGTTCCGTTGGGCTGTGTCGTGTGTTCCGTTGGGCTGTGTCGTGTGTTCCGTTGGGCTGTGTCGTGTGTTCCGTTGGGATGTGTCGTGTGTTCCGTTGGGCTGTGTCGTGTGTTCCGTTGGGCTGTGTCGTGTGTTCCGTTGAGATGTGTCATTGGTTCCGTTGGGATGTGTCGTGTGTTCCGTTGGGATGTGTCGTGTGTTCCGTTGGGATGTGTTGTGTCTTCTGTTGGGTTGTGTTCCTTTGGGCTGTGTTGTATTGTGTTCTTTTGGGATGTGTTGTATTCTATTGGGCTGGGTTGGGATGTGTTGTGTTCGGCTGTTGTGTTCTGTTGGTTTGTGTTTCAGTTAGGCTCAGTTGTTGACACTGTCATCCTTGTTTTGTCTCTGTAACTGTTCCTGTAGCCTGTGATTCCAGGAAGCTTGAAATGTTGGTTCCCTTTATTTATGTTTGATTTGTGGGTTGGTTGTTACAGATCCATTTCTGCTGTCTGTTCGGTTATTGCCAAGCCTTGAGGTGACACATGACATTAACTGAAATGTCCCTCTCTCTGACTGAGGGATAGTTGAGTCATTGATTCAGCGTGTGGTGTTGCTCTTCCAGCGAGCTCAAGGCTTGGGCTTCACCCGGCTGTCAACGTGGAGGATGTGGATTCTGGTGGAAAGGAGCCTGGCCTCCAACCCATTCCACACATTCTCACCCCCCACGACCCCCACCTCAAGACTCTCACTGTACCTGGAGTGTCCAAGACCAACCGTCAAAGGTGAGTTCACACCCCCCCCCCCCCCGAAGGAAAGTGCTCCGCCTCGGCAAGACGTTACTAACATGCGCATGGCGACCGTAAACCACCCAAGTTCCTCACTAACACGGAGTGATGCAACTGTAATCCATTTCCCAACCTCTGATTATGTCTTCTGACTCCATGTTTTCTTTTCTCCTTCAACAATGCATGGGTCGACACAGCAAAGTTGCTGAAAAAGAGTAAGAATGAAGCATGGTCGTCTTGTAGAACATGCATTATATATATGTATATATATACGTTTTTTAGTTAATTGGTAGCCCCACCCACCTCATCTGTGTCGGTAGTCCCTTGTTCCTTTCTGCTCTGTGTTGTACAGTGGACCACTGTTCTGTGCTGTACTCTACTGTCACATGTTCTGCCAGGGGGTCCCTGGTTATGTGTCTGTTGCCTGCAACTGCTGTGAGTCCTGTCAATGGTAACATGCAATAAACAGAGAGCGCTAGTGTGTCATCAGGTTGTGTGTGGGTCATTGTTGTGAGTATGACCGTTATCTCACCCCCCCCCCCCCCCAAACCCACACACACACACTCTTCACTCGCTGTTGATGGAACCTCGGGCTGGCCTAGTAAGAAGAGACCCAGGAATATCTGGACCGAGATGTAAGCTATGTAATCGTTATCACATTCAGAATGCATCCAGCCATCTGCGCGTCAACATTCGTCCCAGCATGGTCCATTCATCAAGACTGCCTCCCAATGGCCTCACTGTACTGTACTCCTGGAACATTCCAGATGCCTGTAGTTCAGAGTCTACTCAGAGAAGCTGTGTGACCTTTGTTGAATGTTAAACCGTCATAACTTCCACCACACTGCATTCACCTGCCGTTCCATTATCATATCTACATGTCGGCTGTGGTGTCTTATCTTGATTTCATTAGGCGCTGTTATGACCGCACATAGCAGCCTTGGTGTTGTCTGATACATCTGTCTGTGCGTTAGTTATCAGTGTGTTTTTTTTTTACTGTGCTTGAGTTGTGTCCTTACTGCCTTCACAGGGCGAAGCTGTATTCTCAGAGTGACGAAGATGAAGAGGAGATGGAGACCGCCGTGAGGGCGTGGCCTAGCCAGTCGAGCATCCTCAGTGGAGATGACGGGTGAATTCCTCCACATCACTTTTAGCCAACCGTACCCTGTAGTACTCTTGAGGAAGAAAAAAAAAAGTTTTGAAAATGTGATCCTAATGAACCTTCTCATAGAAATAGTCAAGAAAGATATTCACTGACACAATACTGCTGCAGAGGTAAAATGTGTTTCACAAGGACATTTTCACCAGGAACACGGTGACTGTGTTGCTTCTATTCACTTCAAAAGAATACTGATTTGTGCTCTCAGAGAAATGAGGTTGGCGCACGGGTGTCTGTCTGTTAATTATTCCACGGCTGTTTCATGTTTGAAGGCTGAGGGAGAGGCCCGCTTCGTCTGCTAGCCAGGCCAGCTACGCTGTGAACGAGCGCTTGCAGGTGCTGGTCAAGATGTTTAAGGAGAGGACAGAGAGGGCCAAGGAGAAACTCATAGACCCGCATGACTCTGATGACGACAGTCCCACTGCCTGTGAGTAACGCTTGGGAGTCCCCCGGAGGTCTGGCCCTGCACTGGGATTGGTTGTTTGCTCGGAGGTGGGACTGGTCGCGTTATCTAAGGTGCACCAACAGGCAGTGCTGGTGGGGATGTTTATGATTGGTAAAGGTCTTTGTAGGATAGTGGACGTCAATCATGGGAAATCAATAAATATCCGCGAGTGCAGAAACTTGATACAGTTCCAACACCGTTGTCTTAACACTTCCAAAACTCTACTGGGTTACCCTATTGAATATCTGGCGCACGCTGCCTCGGAAGGTGGCGTCCCAAGATATCGATACCTGTGAGTTTACAAAAATGATTGAGCGTCTTGAGTCTTATTCACTTTTTCACTGTCTCAGGAAAATGTGGGGTCATTTAAACCAGCCTGAACTTCGTGTTGGGCTGCCCCCAGCTGGTGAGGACTGGCAACACACCCGCCACCTTAACCCTGAACACGTTGCCCCTTCAGGGTGCCCCCTTAGTCCCTCCTGTACGTTATATCCTGGGTCTATGGACGACTCAGCTCTCATCCCTAAGCCATAAGACGTATGACGCCAATGGCAACTCAATCGGCCTTGGCCCCTTATTGCATTATCCCTTGAGTACTGAACCGGCGAACACACACACACACACTGGACACACTCAAACAAACAGTACATCACACCCCAACACACACACTGAGTACTGTACACATCTACTAAAGGTACACACGCTCTCAGACTCTTCACTGTCACTGCTGTTAGTGGGTATTTGCTGTCTGTTGCCTAGTGACTATGTCCCTACCTACAGTATATTTACATAGTCTACCCCCTCACGTTGACTCCCTTCTCCTCCATGTAGACAACGTGTTCATAATCTCCTTGTGGAACCGTGGGTGGGATGATGCCGTCAAAAAAGAAAAAAATATATATATTCCCTTAATAATCTTTATCTCCTTTTCATTTTTCAAAGTGTTTTTATTTAAAAATCACTCAGTTGGTTATCCTTGGTCTACCGTGCAACGCATCAGGTAGCTTTCTGACACTCTGCTTTTAGGGCGTTCTAATTATTCCGGCCAATAACGCCACATCCAGGCTAGTCGCCGAGTCCTTCAACGTGCTTTACAAGAATGTGTGTGGAACAGCACGCGGTTGACCGTAGCCTGGCACATTTTATTTGAGGAGACGCGCAATGTCTACAACCTTGGATGAGAGTGTGCTGTGCTCCTGGGTGAATTGGAGTGGATGAAAACACTGCTACAACACTAACAAGTCCTGCTGCCGCCATTTTGTTTTTTTTCTAAACCAGTTTCACTGACAGCAATAATATGTACCGTCATGTTGGTTTGTTCAATTAGAGGTCCTTACGTCAAATCAAACCTTGAAACTGAAAGGATTTCTCTTACGTTTACAAACACACAGTCAGTCGCCACAGCACAATCAGTGACCTCTTCAACCTGACCTTTCACCTCTGACACTCCTCTCGGCCCTCACGCCTGCAGCCCCTGCAAGAGCTCCAACGCCTCCTTGTGCGCCTTCCGAGGTGCAGCCTGTCTCCCAGAGGGAGTTGGAGGAGCGGCCACCGCAGTCTAGACCGCGCTTCAAGGTGACACCTCCCGGATGGATCCAAGCCCTGCTGCGCTACCGCTTCCCCGCTAGCATCGACCCCTTCACCAGTGAGCTCCCCTAGCATACACTGCCTCTTACCACCCCTTCCTTCTCCGGTGCTCCTCCCTCTCACTCCTGCTTCTTCCTTTTATATTCTTCTAGTAAACTCTCTTTCCCACCTCCTCCTTCCTCCATTCCAGCTCTGTTGACGGTCTCCTTTGTAACCGACCAATGATCGTTTGCGGTCAGTGGGTTTTTAACAAAACGGGCCGACCCGTTGTGATGCCTGCTCTTGGGCTGTTCATGGGTGATGCCACGCACTGGTTGTTGACCGTGGTCCTCCTTCCTAGATCTCGTCTATGTTCTGTGGCTGTTTCTTGTCACCCTGGCTTGGAACTGGAACGTGTGGCTGATTCCGGTGCGTTGGGCCTTTCCCTACCAGACCCCCGCTAACATCTACCTATGGTTACTCACGGACTACCTGTGTGATCTCATCTACATCCTGGACGTCCTGGTGTTTCAGCCTCGCCTGCAGTTTGTCCGCGGTGGAGACATAGTGGTGAGCTAGCCCGGCTGTTTCTATATTTTCTAAGGAGACGATTGTGCTAGACAAGGGTTTGTGTCTCGAGTATGTTGTCCATGTACAACAAATATCCGAATGCACCGTGTCAACATCATTGATGTGAGGTGTTTTTGTTTGTTCCCGTTGCAGTTTGATAAAACGGACATGAGAAGGAATTACATGAAAACCTTTCGTTTCAAGGTAGCTTTTCATCAACCAACTTGGCTGTATTTACTACTGAGAGGCCTGAAATAAGTGGGTGCTCTCAGGACGAAGATGTGTCAGGACCATTTCTGAACTTCTCTTTATTGACAGTTTTCTCTGGGTTACAGATGGATGTCATCAGTCTCACTCCACTGGAGTTGTTCTATTTTAAAACGGGAATCAACCCACTCCTCCGATTCCCACGGCTGCTTAAGGTGAGTCTTAAACGGACACGTCTGCGGTCCACCTGGCTGCGGACTCAGACACATACAAGGGTGTGTGGCGTGTTTCTCACCCTCAAAATGAACACGTGTAAAATGTCCTCCAGATAATGTCTTTCTTCGAGTTTAACGACCGCCTTGAGGCCATCCTGATTAAAGCCTTCATTTACCGGTGAGCACAATAAACGTATTGTTTTATTCTTATTACAGTATCTGTATCACTGTATCGTTCCGATTGACATGATATCTTGAAGCTTTTTGGATGCTGGGCTTTTCTGAGATGTATTAAAGGGCATCTCAGCACATGTAACCCAGCGTCTCTCCTCCGGTCGGGTTTCAGAGTGATCCGGACTACCACCTACTTGCTTTACTGTCTTCACTGCAACGCCTGTCTGTTCTACTGGTTCTCCGCGTACGGAGGTCTGGGATCTACTCAGTGGGTTTATGATGGAAACGGCAACAGGTGTGTGGAATTCCTATGCATTACCAAATCAGGTCACCATTTTGTGTTATGATGTCCGAGTGATTGTCACCCTTGACGAAGATGAGCAAAAAAGGAGTTGTATTGTAATTTGTGTTTTTTACTAATGTCTCATGTTATTATTAGATTGTGTCGCTTGCAATCTAAACCTTACATAAAAACAATATAAACCTGTACTTTGTTGAGTTGATTGGAGCATCTGCTGGATAAATGAAGTGTAAATGTAAAATGATTAAGAGCATCTGCTAGTAAACAGAAATGCACATGTATAATTAATTAAAACTTTGCTAAATGACTTAAATGTAAAATGGATGAGCATTTGCTAGATTACTAAAATGTGAATGTAATATACATTAGACCATCTGTTGTATGATTACAATTTTGATTTAATATAGTTAAAATAGTCTGTTAGATGAAGTGTACATTAATATTCAGCAGTTTGAACACACCTACTCGTTTAAGGGTATTTTAGTTTTACTATTTTCACATTCTAGAATAATAGTTATGACCTCTAAACCTTATAACAGATGGAATCATGTAGCAACCAAAACAAATCAAAATACATTTCATATTGTAGATTCATCAAAGTACCCTTTGCCTGTTATTACCTTGTCAGGTTATGATGCGTTTCAGTTACATCCACTGTTATTACTTTGTCAGGTTAGGATGTGTTTCAGTTACATCCACTGTTATTACCTTGTCAGGTTATGATGTGCTTCAGTTACATCCACTGTTACTACTTTGTCAGGTTCTGATGTGCTTCAGTTACATCCACTGTTACTACTTTGTCAGGTTCTGATGTGCTTCAGTTACATCCACTGTTACTACTTTGTCAGGTTCTGATGTGCTTCAGTTACATCCGCTGTTATTACCTCGTCTGGTTCTGATGTGTTTCAGTTACATCCGCTGTTACTACTTTGCCGTAAAGACCCTGATCACTATTGGAGGACTGCCGGAACCCACAACGCTCTTTGAAATCATCTTTCAGCTCATCAACTACTTTGTTGGTGTGTTTGTCTTTTCCATCATGATTGGACAGGTTGGTCACCACATTACCAATAAATCCTGTTTATCGATAAAACATTCGGATTGGCTTTAAGGCAGGATTACCTGCTTAATTCTTACCTGTTGAACACTGATCACAAGGTTGTCGGTTGTCCGTTGCGTCTGTTGTGCTCCTGGCTGTGTTGCAGATGAGAGACGTGGTGGGTGCTGCCACAGCAGGACAGACACACTACCGGGCGTGCATGGACAACACGGTCAGATACATGGCCTCATATCGCATACCTAAAGATGTGCAGAACCGGGTCAAGACCTGGTACAACTACACCTGGCAGTCCCAGGGCATGCTGGGTAGGTCCCTTATCTGTGGTGTTGTGTGGCGCTGTGATGCGTTCCACTGACTCTGTCTTTGTGCCTGGCTCTGTTCAGATGAGCAGGAGCTTCTGGTCCAGCTGCCGGACAAGATGAGGCTGGACATCGCTGTGGATGTCAACTACGACATTGTCAGCAAAGTGTCTCTCTTTCAGGTAGAGTGTCTCTCTTTCAGGTAAAGTGTCTCTCTTTCAGGTAAAGTGTCTCTCTTTCGGGTAAAGTGTCTCTCTTTCGGGTAAAGTGTCTCTCTTTCGGGTAAAGTGTCTCTCTTTCGGGTAAAGTGTCTCTCTTTCGGGTAAAGTGTCTCTCTTTCGGGTAAAGTGTCTCTCTTTCGGGTAAAGTGTCTCTCTTTCAGGATGTGCTCTGTATCTGTAGACTTCTAACTCAGCCATGCCTTGTCCCCCTCAGGGTTGCGATAGACAGATGATTTTTGACATGCTGAAGAGACTGAGGTCTGTTGTCTATCTCCCAGGGGACTATGTCTGCAAAAAGGTACAAGCTATTTGTCTGTGAGCTTCAATGTGTTACTTTCTTCACTGTGCAGTATATACATTGCTCTAATAAATTAAGGGAACGTGTAATCTTCACAGTAAAACACTAAGTCAATGAACCTTCAGGGATATCATTCTGTCCAATTAGGAAGCAAGAGCGATTGTGAATTAATTTTAAAGTGACAACAGGTGCACTGTAGAGGCAACAGCAAGACAACCCCCAAAAAGGGAAGGGTTTTGCAGGTGGTGGCCACAGACAATTGTTCTCCTTATCCTTCCTGACCAATTATTTTCTGTTCTAGTTCTAGTTTTGCTAGTGTCTTTGTCACTACTGGTAACCTGCAGTCTATTCAGGTTGCCCAGGTACTGTTGTTTGTTCATCAAGACTCAATGTGTTATTTGTGTTCTCCTAATTTGTTTGAACAGTGTATTTGCTCTCAGATGTGTTTTAGGTCAGGGATTTTCATCTGCCGTGGGCAGAGTCTAATATCTTTATTATAAGTATAAATTATGTAATATAAGGGTAAATTATGTGTTGTAAAAAATGTATTGTGATTCTTTTATAATCATGCATGTGGCTATTCATTTATAGAGAGAAATGTGCTGGTTTTGGATATTTCTGTAGCATACAGGATCCATTTCAAACTAATAACAAATAATAGTTACCCTAATATACTTACACATGATATACACCTGCCAGGGAAACGGTCTTCACAGTCTTGAGAAGGTTCTCTGGGTAGTTCTCAGTATTTCTGTCAACCCACAACACATTTATCATGCTTTAGCATGATAGCTAGCAACTGCCTGGACATGGTGCCATCCAACATTTAGCTGACCAAACACCACAATATTGTAGTCAGCTACTCATGAATGGGTTGCGAGCCATTGGCTGCTCACAATTTAAATATAGGAGACTCCAGCAGGGAGCAGCGGATGTCCATGCGTCTGACCGCCTCTCCATGTCTCAGGGCGAAGTTGGACGGGAGATGTACATCATCAAGGCCGGGGAGGTGCAGGTGGTCGGGGGGGCGGACGGGAAGACCGTGTTTGTCACGCTCAGGTCTGGGTCAGTGTTTGGGGAGATCAGGTAAGCATCCCCCGGTCTGGTCGGACGTGTGCACGTTGTTTCACTGAAGCAATGAGACACGTTTTCTTTAGGGCGTGTACCTTTTTCTTGCTAAATGTGTTTTCTGGCTCCCGAGTGGCACGGCCAACTAAGGCCAAGGGCCCCCTAGCCTTGGCCAACTAAGGCCAAGGGCCCCCTAGCCTTGGCCAACTAAGGCCAAGGGCCCCCTAGCCTTGGCCAACTAAGGCCAAGGGCCCCCTAGCCTTGGCCAACTAAGGCCAAGGGCCCCCTAGCCTTGGCCAGCTAAGGCCAAGGGCCCCCTAGCCTTGGCCAGCTAAGGCCAAGGGCCCCCTAGCCTTGGCCAGCTAAGGCCAAGGGCCCCCTAGCCTTGGCCAGCTAAGGCCAAGGGCCCCCTAGCCTTGGCCAGCTAAGGCCAAGGGCCCCCTAGCCTTGGCCAGCTAAGGCCAAGGGCCCCCTAGCCTTGGCCAACTAAGGCCAAGGGCCCCCTAGCCCGCTGTGGCCTTGCATCGCCCGGGGTTAGAGGGGGTTTGCACAGCAGTAAGTTCTTTTTCTCACTGGGCTCAAGATTGTGACGGCTGAAAGCAGCCTGAGGTCCTTCCGTCTGGAGAGTTGCTTGGGCTCATGTTATGGCCCAGCGGGCCGTGAGATACACAGCAGCATGGCTCGAACCTTCTAAGCCCATCGCGAGTGGTCCAAGTACATAAAGTCGTAGTTACGGGTTGGATACCAGACGTTAGGGAGAAGAAAAGGGGTATCTTTGTATTCTGAACTCTTCCCTTTTTGTCCTGTAAGTCTGCTGGCTGTAGGTGGAGGGAACAGAAGAACAGCCAATGTGGTGGCTCATGGATTCGCCAACCTGTTCATCCTGGACAAGAAGGACCTCAGTGAGATCTTGGTGCATTACCCAGAGTCTCAGAAGGTGCTTCGCAGGAAGGCCAGGTGAGAAAGAGGGATTCATTTATCGTTGAATTGTACTTTATGATTCTAGACTTTAACATGGAACACTACGATTTTGTAATTGTTCGTTTTTTTGGGCTCCAGGAAGATGCTGACCAAAGACCAGAAGGCCCCGGAGCCCCCGAAGGAGCCTGCCGAGGGACGTCCTCCTCGAACGGAGACTCCCAAGCTCCTGAAAGCTGCTCTGGAGATGGCTCAGCAGAAAACCGGCCTCAAAGGGACCCTTGCCAAGATAAAAGAGAAGACCCACATATCCAGTGTGTCTTTACAGGTATGGGCATTTTCTCTTCAAAAACACCATATGCTGTTTATTTTACAGGTCTGTCAAGGGATCTTGGAATTCCTCGGTTAACTGTTGTCGGTCTTGTAGGAACCTTTATTGTTTCAATGGGACACAAATATAGATGCTACACACGCTCACTCTCAGAAACTAAACTCCCCACATCCCCACAGCCCTCCTTGTCCTCCTCAATGCTTCCGGTCTCTCCGGTCTCCAGTCTGGAGCAGGAGCACGGGGCTGGCGCCAGGTCCCCCGTCTCAAACTGCTCCACGCCGCCTCCGCAGGACTCCTGCCCTGAGACCCTCCTCACGGTGCGGGACCAACTAGACGGAGAGGAGAGTGGGAAGAGGAAAGAGAAGAGAAACCCTTAGGTTGTCTCCTGGAGGCTTTTTAAGAACTGTGTTCATGTAGGGACGAGGCAAAGGGATGAGCGTGCCCTTCTCCACTCTGCTGTCAAGAGACAAGGGCCATGTGTCCGGAAGGTCGTCCAAGTATGCCTCAGCGGTCACAGAGCCATAGTCCCTGTCCTAACCACACCAGACACTTTTTCTTACCTCACTAGCTATGTGCTCATCCAGTGGAAGCCAGCCTTTCATGCGAGTATACTTAAGTCAAATCATATGTAATAACAAATGCACTCTGGCGCTGTTCCCCAGACCTCGCGTCACAAGGTCCTTCAACAAGCTTGTCGCTGTGCCCTGTCACGACCCCTTAAATTCTTTGTGACTTATTAGTCTCTGGCATTATAAACATCCTTGTGGTAGGACCTCGGCACTATCACCGCGTATCACTGACTGAAGTATCTCGAAACGATAGTAATCTCCGCATATAGACCTCTACGCTGTAATTACTCTCATAATACACTTACAAAAAGTTACGAAAATATTCAATATCTGTTGGTCCTTCATGTTGGCATTGAACCAATTTTAGCGTCAAGCATTTCATTTTATTACATAGAAACCATGGATGGAGACGGTGCGGTGGTACGGTGCTTTTCTTATCCGTGTGACGCTTGCAAACTACGGGGCTACCTGCGCTACTTAATTCTACAAGGATTTAGGACTGGGTGCTACACTGAGGTCTTGGACATTGAACTAAGTTATTGTGCTTACCATCCCAGGGGTCAATGTACAAATCAGCAATAACTAATTATAGATGTACATCTTGTTAAGGGGATGACAAGGTGGTCACACAGGGCAGAGCTAAGCGTTTGTCTCTGAGGAGGAAATGCGTGCGTGTGCGTGCGTACGTGTGTCTGTGTGGCTGTTTGTATGCGTGTGTGTGGGAGGGGGGATTCCAGGTTTTCTGTTCTGTCTGCTTTTTGAAAAGGTATGCCTTCTCCTAAACCCTAGTGTTTGTTCATTTTTTTAATTATATATACATAAAACAAGAAAAAAAGATTTGATGGATATACATAATGTAATCCATTGTTTTTGCCTTATTTTGTATGGTCATTGTGATTTGTTTGTCTTCAGTGAGAGGGTTGATAATGAAAATGTTGACTATTTCACACTTCTAGAGTGTACAACTTAAAATATCAGCTGATAAATGTAATTATTTTAGTATGCCGACAGGTAGAAGTGCAGCTAGTAATGCTTCTCTAAGAACTGACAGCCATAGCTAACAAAGTAATTGGGTATTTCCCTAAACACATTATGACCATAGATTTAGCATATAACACTAAACATATTTATAATTGTTGTTTCTACTCATAATATAACATGACAGACCAATCCACAAGACTATCAGCCCACCAGTTAACAAGACTCATGTCCACATAATATGGTATGTACAGTACAAGTTTTATGTTTTGTTATGTTATTATTATTATTAGATTATTTTTTACCTACTGTCAACCAAAAGCTGTTCTCTTGGCTTGTGAATATGTTGGAAATGGAAAACAAAATAGTATGTAACTTAAATTGTTACTGTTAACCTTCTGTTTTAGTGTTTGATGAATCAATGCAATGTGTAACATTATCCTGTATTAAACATTGGAATACAATAGGTATGAAAACCAGCTACCAAAACTGCCAGAAATCCTGTAGGTTAGGTGTGAGTATACTTTTTTTTGTTGTGTTTTTTTGTTGAGTGTTAATAAAACTGGCATTGCTGAGAAAAATTGCTTTTGCGATTCGCTTCAATATAGCAGCAATTCTGAACGTATTGATTTCACCATGATAAATGTTTGATATTTTTGTGCATTCTGTATAAATAAATCTTTATTTTCGCTTGTCATCACTTGTCATCTCTTATCATCTCTTATCATCAGTAAGCTGTTGTGAACTTAATTTAGGTAGGGATCAGGGAAAATACAATACATCTTGAGTAATGGATACTGCTTCACGGTGGAAAGTGAAAACCACAACAGAACTTAGAAACACATCGGGTTTGAATTCATGAATCTGTTTAGCTTTATTTAGACATTTACTAAAACTTTAAAGTGCACATTGGATCCACGTCGGAAAATTACTGTGAACAACTCGGTCTCCCAGAAAGCCTCTCGGTTGCAAGTGTCACGTGAGTTTGTGTTGGTCAAAAGATTGACCATATGAAGAGATCTTCTAGGTCTTTTTTTTTTTGCTCTAAAAGATTACTTTTAAAATTTTTGCGAACCTTGATCTGATTAGACTGGGGCGTAAATGAATGAAACTGTCAGGCAAGCTAACCCGTTAAGTATTTATATTACTGTAGCTCACGTAGTTATTTATTAACTAACAAGCTAGCTAGACATAGCTAGGAAGCGAACGGCGTTAACAAACTACCGATGGGTTTGCTAGGTGTCAGTACTTGATGTTACAGCTAGCAAACGTTATTTTAGCTAATCAGAAACAATAAGAAATGTTTGACATGTCGTCATTAACATTATGATCACTATAATACATGACTACCCTGTATTTTATCATCTACTTGCACTTAACGTTGATTTGGGATTAGTAAATGAAACATGGAAACACCGGAGTTACCGCTTGAGGTAAGTAGACCAACTAGTAGGCAGACGGTTTAACAAGATGGATCGTTTATATCTCAAATAAGGCGACTGTCAATGATGGTAGGCAATGCATGTGGGTTGGGTGTATTAACTGTATTTGTGTTGACCGTTTGATTGTGTTGTCAGCAGTTGCAAGGTAGCTAACAAAATCGTATTGTTCTGATTTATTTCGTCACCATTTGACATCTATTTATCTACTTCCTGTCTAGATCATCACCTACATTCTGGGTTTCCTCAAAGCCCCAGACCGAAAGGAAGCCTCACTGGTCTGCAGGAGCTGGTATGTTGCCAGCCAAGACCACCAATTCCAGGTACTCTATCCCTCAACTGTGGCCTGATCATACATGCTTCTCACTAACAATCTCTCTAACCCTAACCCTGATCATACATGCTTCTCACTAACAATCTCTCTAACCCTAACCCTAATCATACATGCTTCTCACTAACAATCTCTCTAACCCTAACCCTGATCATACATGCTTCTCACTAACAATCTCTCTAACCCTAACCCTGATCATACATGCTTCTCACT
>JACXGK010000555.1:0-12222 GCA_016801125.1 Novumbra hubbsi
TTACTCCAGGCTACGTATTAAGTTAATAGACCTCTCCTCTATTTGTAGAGTTTGGCTTTCAAGCCTTCTTTGTTTTCCTAGACACTTTTATAAGTATTAGGATTTATCTACATGACCGTTCCGCCTAACTCGTATAACGAGTAAAGCATTATAAACGGCCATTTCACTCCACCACCTCACGGATTCCTCAGAAGTCCTTCGTTGTGCTATTGGGTTCCTAATATCACTCAGTTCCCCTGCGGGACCTTATACTAGCCAGCAGTTATGTCTTCAACTGTCAAGTTTCCATTAAGTTTTGTTTTTTTTCCTTATTATTCAAAGGTACTCTGAGCTTAATTTGGACTTCTCCCAACAGTGTTTACTGAATCATTTAGTCAATAGTGGGATTATAAATGTGATTTGAATTGTTGCTGTCGTCAGTCAGAAACTATTCAGAGCAGTGATCAGGTGTTAATGAAGAACTATAAGAAGGATTATTACAACAAGGTTGCATCTCCAATGCAACTCTATTCCTTGCCTAATTGCAGCATACCAAAATGATTGAATTATCTCTAACCAATAACTGTTTCTAAGTAATACATTTTTAAAGTGTAACTTTACAACATGCGCATGAAAAAAGGTCCTACATAATGTCCTTCTTTTAAAAAGGGCTCTATGTATGGAATAAGCTACCATTTTAAAATGCAGGTTGCCCCACATTCACAGAAAGGTTGTAGCAGTTTAGTGGTTAGAGCATTGAGCCAGTAACCAAATGGTTGCTTGCTTTAATCCTGAGCACAAAATATGATTTCCTTGTGCAAGTCACTTAAGCCTAACTGCGGCAAAAACAAATTATAGTTAATGTAAATGTTTGGTCAGTGAATATTACCAAAATTATTATTTCCACTCCATTCCCCTATGCCTCTACCAGCCAAATGCAAATCTTAAAACATGTCCATAATAACGAACAGTCTGACAAATCAACCATGGGGAATGATAAGATTAAGAAGTTGTTTTAATTAATGAATAAAATTTTAACACAATGTTTTTTTTGTTGTATTTTTCTTTTGTTACCCTTTCTCACTCCCTCCGGTCTCTCCTTGTGTCTCACAACCCCTAGCTAGCAATAATTGGGAGCAGTTTCAACCTGATAGGCCAAATACAATTTTGACCCTGCCAAGGTTTAACCTTTTGTGCCTCGGATAAGTCAGTAAAGGTGCAGTAGGAGACATGTTAATACTCATTTATGGAAAGTTTGAAAGAGCATCGTTGGCCAACTGATTCATTTTTTTCTTTGGGTACAATTGCAGAGGGCAGAGAAAATGAATACTTTGTGGCGTGCTGGCCTTATTAAAGAACAGAATGGATTCTTGGGGTCAGTGAGCAAGGCTGTTGTAGTTTCTTCATTTCCGTTAGAGAGAGAAAAAGAGCAAGAGAGAGCATCACTAAGAAATATTCAACAAGACTTCACCACAGGAGATCTGAAAGCCATTTTAAAGGCCCTTTTAAAGTTCAACACAATCATGCTCTGTTCAATTGAGTGTTAAAGAAACCTGTGACAGAACACCAGAGAATCCCTGTCTACCTGATATATCTCATTGGTATCCATGTCAGGGCCAAAAGGGAACATAATGATATCATCCAATAAACAAGATCATCATCGTTTTAATCTAAATTATAATATGAATGTAGTGCTTAGCTAATGCCTGGAAACAGATTAATGAATCACCCTTTTTATTAATTCATCAGATGTGGTTCCATAATCTGTTTCTTACTCATTCAAATGAAACCACAATGAATATTTGATTGAATAAGATGAGCTTTGAAATTACCTAATATTAATTTACAAGATATTACTGTGGTAGGATGCAGGGCGGAATGTTGTGTTTTGATCCATGTATAGAGTATCTTATTGTATGTTGAAAACTTTCATCATACAGCAATGACCAGAGATCACTGGGTAAGAAGGCACTGCATGGAGTATTAAAAGCATTTTGTATTCTATTTTATGTTGTCAGTGTTTAGACCACATTGCTGAAATCCACACACAGAATCATTAAAGCAATTGTGTCTACAAACCTTTTTGACCATGCGTCAAACAAACACAAGAAAAAAAAGAAGAAAAGAATGTGGAACTTGTTTACTCAGATCCAAGAGAACAAAACTCCCATTTTAAACAAGTAATTTTCTAAATAATGAAGGTTAGCCTACTACTTAAGGGGAAAAGGCACATTTTATAAGTCTCTGAAGCGCTTGCAATATGAAGAGCTTCAAATATGTAAAAGGGGCTTCAGTGGGACCTACATGGCTTATGTAGCTGTTGATGTCTCTTTGATGTTGGGCCTGACTAGCTTTAAGCTCCACTCTATGCATAGATGGAGCATCATGCTGCTTTGCCTGACTGATGTGAGAATTCCATTTATAAGATAGCTGTGGTCTCACAGCCATCTGTACCTTTAATTTGAAATTCTCTAATGTCTCCGATGGGGTGACATTAAAAGGATACAGCCCCATTAGTGATATTGCAGAATATTTTAAAATTTGAAGGAAAAAAAATAGTGAATTCACTTGACTATCAAATTAAAAAAAGAAATATAAAATGGTGTCAAATGTATCAATGTGGCCTATAATTAGATCAGATAGTATTTACATATAGGATCAAAATTGCCAGAGGGAGCATTAAATATTGAAAACCCTGTAGCAATATAAACATTAGCTGCATGGTTTCAATGTTTGCTGTTGAGTAAAAACCACTCCATGCCCAGTAAACATAATTAGCCCAATTCAAAAAAAGTGAGTTTATTTAGTTGGGGGGTGAAAGGTCCACATGGCCAATGTCATTTAATTGTGCCCTGTGCAGCATTTCCACCATTGATAATTTATAAATGGAAAAATAGAAATAGCATTACAGTGACTACTTTACACTAGCAAGTCTGTGATGTAGTGATGCTAATATAAAGCACAAGTATAGCCCAACCTGTACAGTGTAACCTCGTTCGTGCTGGCAGTGGTATGGCCGTGTCAGCACAGGTCAGAATTAGAATCACCTATATTCGCTAAGTAAATTTGACAGTAGCCGAATCAATGGAGGACAACATAGGGAAGGGTTCCAATACTGTCGGCGTGTAAATCTAGTCCCAATTACCTGGGACATTTTCACTTGACAGAAGTTCTACATAATAATGGGTACATTTGTTTGTGAATGTGCAGATATAATGTTTTTCCAGCATTCATTGCTGTTGCTTTATATTTGTAAAGATGTATTTTCAGTCACTTTTACGTTTGTGTTGTCCAGGAGACCAACATTTTTTATGGTCTCCTTTTTGACCGCTCACCAATTTTTTAAATCTTTATGGTTTTGGGAGAGACATTGCCTTTTTTGTTTCAGGAACCAGCAAAACAAAATGAGTGAGGACAGAATTGTCTTCTGGCCATCTACGAATAAAGTAAACCAGGATCACACACATTAATAAGCGTACCCACAAGCGCACACACACAAACACCAGACTGACAGACATACAGTGGGGAGAACAAGTATTTGATCCACTGACGATTTTGCAGGTTTTCCTACTTACAAAGCATGTAGAGGTCTGTCATTTTTTTCATAGGTACACTTCAACTGTGAGACAGAACAAAAATCCAGAAAATCACATTGTATGATTTTTAAGTAATTAATTTGCATTCTATTGCATGACATAAGTATTTTATCACCTACCAACCAGTAAGATTTCCGGCTCTCACTGACCTGTTAGTTTGTCTTTAAGAAGCCCTCCTGTTCTCCAATCATTACCTGTATTAACTGCACCTGTTTGAGCTCAGTACCTGTAGAATAGACACCTGTCCACACATTCAATCAAACAGACTCCAACCTCTCCACAATGGCCAAGACCAGAGAGCTGTGTAAGGACATCAGGGATAAAATTGTAAACCTGCACAAGGCTGGGATGGGCTACAGGACAATAGGCAAGCAGCTTGGTGAAAAGGCAGCAACCGTTGGCGCAATTATTAGAAAATGGAAGAAGTTCAAGATGACGGTCAATCACACTCGGTCTGGGGCTCCATGCAAGATCTCACCTTGTTGGGCATCAATGATCATGAGGAAGTTGAGAGATCAGCCCAGAACTACACGGCAGGACCTGGTCAATGACCTGAAGAGAGCTGGGACCACAGTCTCAAAGAAAACCATTAGTAACACACTACGCCGTCGTAGATTAAAATCCTGCAGCGCACGCAGGGTCCCCTTGCTCATGCCAGCGCATGTCCAGGCCCGTCTGAAGTTTGCCAATGACCATCTGGATGATCCAGAGGAGGAATGGGAGAAGGTCTCCGTAGTGGCTCCGTATGAAGCATCTTAAGGTCCTGGAGTGGCCTAGCCAGTCTCCAGACCTGAACCCAATAAAAAATCTTTGGAGGGAGCTGAAAGTCCGTATTGCCCAGAGACACCCCCGAAACCTGAAGGATCTGGAGAAGGTCTGTATGGAGGAGTGGGCCAAAATCCCTGCTGCAGTTTGTGCAAACATGGTCATGAACTTCAGGAAACGTATGATCTCTGTAATTGCAAACAAAGGTTTCTGTACCAAATATTCGGTTCTGCTTTTCTGATGTATCAAATACTTGTCATGCAATAAAATGCTAATAAATTACTTAACAATCATACAAGTGGATCAAATACTTGTTCTCCCCACTGTACGTATACAACCCTTCATCAAACCATAATTCCGGGATCAGTCTAAAGTTAACAAAACTTCCAACAACTGTGTGTTTAACTTAACATATTCCTCCACACATTTGAAGTAAAAAGAAACCTATTTTAACTAGCTTCTCCAATCACTTGTGTTGAAATGAGGAAGCCTGTGGCGTAAATAGACCTATATGTTCATTTGGTATATTAACAGAGACAAACAGTTAAATAGTGTTCATTACAATTGTAAATTTGTGCCCTCGGGCCCCTCCGCCCGAGCATTGGATTACATGAGGTCTGTGCTCCCGGACACCACGCTCCATCTGACTGAAGGTCCAGCATGGGCTAATTAATTTCATTAGAAAGTGAAGTCATCTTCTAGCAAGAATTAATATTTCAAGCGTCATGTTGCTAATTCATTTCCCTCTTTTAATTAGCTCAGAGAAGAAATGTTGCTTGGGCAAGAGAGGACTTTTTAATTATCAGCTTGGATGAATTTGAAAATGTTGATGCCTAAGGGTTGAGTTAATTAAAACCTGCATTATTTTAACTTTAATTAGCTAACTCCCATCTTTGTTTTGCCTCACCATATGGCCATGTCCTGTAGTCAAATGTTGTTAATTAAGCTCATTAGGCTAATCATTTTAATTACTCAAGACTATGTGATTGGTTAAAGGATAACTACAAGTTTATATCCAAATTGTTTTTTTTCATTAAGTTGAAGGGACATTTCGGATTGCAGTTGACAGAGAGTGAGAGACACAGAGAGAGAGGAACCCAGCAGAGTAACATTGCAGAATGGAGGACACGATGAAGAGGGGTATTTGACAGCCTCTGATATATTAATGTTGAAACATAATTGCATTCCTTGATAAGAGAAAAACACAAGAGGTAGAATCTGCTCAAAAACAACATGTCACTAGTCTAGCATCACAACTTTATAGAGGAAGTAATTCACTGTTACATCTTTTATTATTCTTTGTGATCTTATGTGGATTTAAGAGCTTTTTGAATTCCATTAGCTTGAATTATATAGACTCACTGAACTTTCTGACTTGCAATCTACTGCGCAATTGTTAAAAACGTTATGTTATTTATTTGTTTTTATTGTAATAATTAATTGTTTTTGGGTCATTTCTTTCATGTTGACCATGACCCACTTTGCCCACTCGAGCACATTTAACCAAATGCAGGTCATGTTTTTTACTGAATCATTGTGTGGTGCATAAGGATCGACAACGTGTCAACAATAAAAACAAATGTTTGAAGGTTGCTTTAAGACAATAAAGTGTGATGCCTGGTTAGAAAGAGGATGTTACAATACACGCTGACACTCCTTTACACTCCTGAGTGCGGCTGGCGGAGGATTGCTGAGCAAGGGTATTGATGATGGTCAGCCTTGGTCTGTGTCTCTATGGGCAATGAAGGATACAGCAGAGAGTAAAGCAACTGTGCTAAAGCTAATGATTTGGACACAGGCTATACCCTTCCTTCACCAGAAGCTAGGCCTAGTTGACAGATGCCGAGGCTAAACGATATAATTAAATAATACTGGTAGACATCATGTCCGTGGTTTCCATCATTGTTAAAAGATTTTGGTTTCGGAGTACCCCCACTTAGGTAATTTGTTTCCGTGTATAATCCTATTGGCCACTATTAAATTAAACCAACTGGTAATTTCAGCTTGGAGCCTATAAATAACTGTTGTTGCCATGAGCATTGCATTGTGTTTGTGTGTATTCAGGCCTGTCTGTGTGTGAGAGTGTGTGTGTGTTGGTGTGGGTCTGTTATCTGATTAAAGGGAAAGCACTTAATAATTTTAACTGAAAAAGGTGACCTTGGCAGTCAACTGACCTCAGTAGTCTGCCACACATATGGCGCTGGAAGCCAACTGCAATATAACTAATGTCTGTCCCTAATGTATTTTTTTTACTGGCCCTATCTAGAGGCCACTCTCTGCAAATTGTTTTGGACAAATGTTGAAATGTAGCAGGATGACCAACAACCAAGCTTTGTTTACATGGTCAGGGGTTATGATGGTTGAAGTAATTGTTACATTGGTGAGAAGAGAAATAAATCGTTCCTTTTTTGCAAGACCGTGGCTGCCTAACTAAGGGCACCAAAGCATTTTTATTGCTATAATTTTACTGATTACAAAATTCCTAATGAGAAACTTTAGCCACCACCTTTTGCAGAAAATGTCAATTAGGTATTTCCTACTTATTTTCTGCTGTTAGGTAGTTAATCCATGAATTGAGTGCTGTTACTATGTACAGGGCAGGTTTTTGTATTGGGATTGACGTGTTTTTATGGCGACTATCTAGATTGTTCTTTGGACAAGGACTCGGTTAAGACCTACTGCTTAGGAACATTTAATTATTGTGTGTGGGATCTAATCACCCCACCTGTGCGGTAGGACAGTTGTGTGTATGTCTTGTAATCAGAAAGTTGTACTTGCATTGATTTCTCTTAAGTTCTCTTATGTTCAACAGCAAAAAAATTATAGGGGTGCACCCAGGTTATTGTTAAACATATTGTAATAGCTTATAATTTAAATTCATTTATTTTCAGTTATTAATTTATATCTATATGTTACATTTTGGAGTAAACGTCTATTTTTACAACTTAAATAATTACGTCTCCTGGTCTGTAGTTTGTTGTATAACCTCCTCACTGCTCCCCACGGGCCTTGTGCATTCCATTGTTAGTGTGCTAGACTAAGCATATACATAAGGCTGAAGTTATTTTGCAACCTTTTTGCCAGCTATTACGTCTTTTTATGCGGGAGATAGGTAGCTGGTAGCTAAATAGCTAGATAGCTAGCTAATTGGAGAAATCTTCGTTTTTGTATTTGGGAGATGGCCAACTAAGTACGGGGGGATGATCTGTGTTAATTTATTGCCAGTACACAGCTGGACACCGAACACAGCTGCTGCCACAGTGACCCCACTTTACAATTCCTTGGAATTGTACCTTTTCCAGTTGTTATTGTAATTGAGTTATTCAAATAACAAATATTGACGTAATCCACATACCAAAACCATAACCACAGAGACACACTGACTGGTGGCAATAACGTAGAAACACAAAAGGAGTGCGCCACGACTAACAGGAAAAGGGAAACCGTCCTGCTCAGCCATTGACCTCTTCCACTACTATCCCGTTTTAGGTCCTAAACAGAACTCTCACTGTTACAAAGCTGTTTAGCTGTTATTGTTCTCTCCTTGTGTAGGTATCTTGTATATGATAGAGCAGTGAGATCATAAAGATAAGAGTGCTTTGGAAGACACTTCTTGGTCTTCAAATTGGGCATTGGCGGAAAGAAATTGGGTAGATTAGGCTGGGTATACAAACTTTTGAATGCAAATGAATGTTCGTACTGTGACTGGATTTAAATTATAGCACTGTCTCTTGTAACTTATTGCGTAAATACCACACCCCCTAACTTCCTCAACCACCCCAAACACAGGCCAGAACATATCAGTGATTTGATGCTTAATAGATTATATGAAAGGAGAAGACCAAGACACCAAAGATTGCTCAGAGAAGCAGAGAGGACCATCTGTTCAAAGGCCATGTCCCTACCGTAACTCCCCTGCACACTAAACCACAAAGTCCCCTAGTCAACATCTCCAGAGGATCCTGGCATAGTGCCTCCTCTGTCTTAACCAGGTCGCTAATTCCATCAAAGACACACACACACACTCACTTACAAACACACTCAAAAACACCACACTAATTAAGGCCATGCATTTATTTATGACTGTGCTCATTAAACAGGGAGAAAGAGATGAGTGGTCCTTCCTTCAATGACACAATGCTCCCAGAGGAAACACCCTCCCTGTCAGGTCACCAGTCCTCCTCAGGCTATCTCAGGTCACAGACTATAAAGTTGTAGTGACACACATATAGGATGCGTCAAAAATGTACCGTATCAAAATTAGCACACTAGATAGAGATTGTACAATATTAAGAGAGCTCTATGCAGTCAACCCAAAAAGTAAATATCTGTTCTGAAGGGATGGAGTGATGAGGCAAGGAGTTAAGGAGCCAGAGGCAAAGAGGAGGAAGAGCTTCAGGGTCCATTTGGAGCTGCTTGAACATGTCCTTTAATTACAATAAAGGACAGGGGATGAAATGCCACTTAGAGTTATTGTGGTTAGGGCTCTGTGTTAGTGTCCAATTGCAAGCTATTACATATATAGTGCTCTACATTTGACCTGAGCACTATGGGCCCAGATAAATAATAGGAATCTATCAATATATGAATCCTGATCCATTTGTAGCCATTCTCTGTCTGTTTTCAGTTTGATACTGCAGTCTGTTGTACATCAGAAAGGCACTCAGCCCTCATTGATCAATGTGGAAACTGGATCTCAAAGAATTCAATCAAAGGCACTTTGTCAGTCGGACTGAAGAATGACATGACAGCCAATCTCAAACCGACAAGCGGCCTGGGGGGGGGGGTCCAGCAATCTAAGCCACTGCCTCATTTATACTGTAGCCTATATGCCCTAAAATGCATTTTTTAAAACCAAATGTATATAATATAGTGTAATTCTCATCTACATTAATAGATATGTAATATCCTGTGGTTAGTGTTTCCTCTGTGACACATTACTCACATTACACATTACTCACAATGGCATAATATCTGCATAGAATATCTTTAACATAATCAACTGATTAGTATAATGTTAAGTGGAGCCAGGAATATAGAAAGGGTGAAGTTGGGGCAATGCAAAGATGTAAATCTTCTGGTTATGAAGCCTACCGTTGTAAGATTGTGTGAGTTTATGGGCATAGAACCACCAAACAGAGCGATCGGGGGAGGAGGGCCTTATTCAGGAAGGTGACCAAGAACCCTAAGGTCACTCTGACAGAGCTCCAGCATTGCTCTGTGAAGAGAGGAGAACTTTTCAGATGGACAACCATCTCTGCAAAACTCCACCAATCAGGCCTGTGTGGTAGAGTGGCCAGACTGAAGCCACTCCTTGGTAAAAGGCACATGACAGCCAGTCTGGAGTTTGCCAAAAGTCACCAGAAGGACTCTCAGACCATGAGATACAAAATTCTCTGGTCTGATGAAACAAGGATTGAACTCTTTGGCCTGAATGCCAAACGTCATGTCTGGTGGAAACCAGGCACCGCTCATCACCTGGCTAATACCATCCCTACAGTGAAGAATGGCATGGTAGGGATGTTTTTCAGCGGCAGGAACTGGGAGACTAGTCAGGATCAAGGAAAAGATTAATGCAGCAATGTACTGATTGCATAAATGCAGCTAAGACATCCTTGATAGAAACCTGCTCCAGAGCACTATGGACCTCTGGCTGAGGTGAAGATTAATCTTCCAACAGGACAACAACCCTAAGCGCACAGCCAAGATAACAAAGGAATGGTTGCGGAAGAACTCTGTGAATGTCCTTGAGTGGCCCAACCAGAGCCCAGACTTGGCTCAAAATCTATACTGTACATTGTCTGATTCATTAAAGAAAAGAAATTACAACCCACCAACCGAGGGCTGGATTCAAAGTCACATGAAAATGTATATCACTGACCAATCCAACTTGCCTATACCTTCTGGCCTCAAGAGGCCGGGCAATGACCTGCTCCAGGAGAAACCCAGGGCTGACTGCACCAGCGTAAGTTCTGACGATAGGTCTAAGGATTTTATCGTGGTACCTAACAGCTGTCAGGATACTGTTGGCTAGTAACGTCAAGGTCTTTTCGGCCCTCCAAATGTATGCCTCCCCAGCCTGCTGGAAGTCATTTCGTAGGGCTCTAGCAGTGCTCCTCCTGTTCTTCCTCGCACAAAGGAAGAGACAACGGTTCTGTTGCTGAGTTGATGCCCTTCAACGGCCCGGTCCAGCTCTTCTCGCTTAATAACCAGTCTCCTGGGATCTCATCCAAGCTCTTGAGACTGTACTGGGAGACACAGCAAAGCTTCATGCAAAGACACCCAGTCTCCGCCAGTCCCAACGTTGTTTGACTTTTTTGGCACAAGAGTCGGCCCTATTAAAAAAGGAATCTCCATCTCCAATAAAGCACAGCAGAGGATATACTTCTTGCGGCAGCTGAAGAAGTTCAACCTGCAAAAGACAAAGACACTTCAACACAGCCATCATTGAGTCCATCCTCACCCCCTCCATCACCATCTGGTACGCTGCTGCCACTGCCAAGGACAAGATCATTCGATCTGCTGAGAAGGTAACTGGCTGCAATCTGCCATCCCACCCTGGACACAAACTGTTTCAGTCACTCCCATCCGGCAGGAGGCTATGGTCCATAAGGGCCAACACCTCACGCCACAAGAACAGTTACTTCCCATCGGCAGCTGGCCTCATCACATTTTATATTTACTGTCCATTTTTTTCCTGTGTTTCCTGTCATGCACCATTGCACCAAATCAAATTCCTTGTATGAGTAAACCTACTTATAACTAAATATAGCTGATTCTGATTAGCATATACTGTGGGGAGAACAAGTATTTGATATGCTGCAAATTTTGCAGGTTTTCCTTACATACAAAGCATGTGCACAATGATACCAAATAGCACAGTGACTACTTTTCTCCATTTAAATTGTTTACTAGATTGGAGACATGTGCTACTAATTTAATAAACTAATTAGTTTAAAATAACACTATAATCCAATTGTTAATTATCTTTCCATTTTACAATATCTTTGTAGAATATGCAATAATTCCTTTTTTCTCACAGCTCTATTGTTTTTTTCTATAAAATACCAAAGGCATGCAAGTAATGAGCTGTAAGGATACCAACAAATTACTGAAGATTCTGACCAAAACAATACCTGAAATCGGGTTATCCAAAGATCCACAGACTTAGTTAAAAACAAGACCTGTTGTGACAACTAAAGAAGTCACTGGAGGAATCCATTTCCACATATTCTATTGATATTATACACTATATTGGCATTCTATGTGTTATCTCACCACACCATTCATCCAATGCTATCTGAGTCTGTGCCCCTTAAATAAATATTGATAGTCTGACACTACACAAATGCTCAGTTCTGGACTATTTTTGGGCTTGTAAAAGACCATGACGATTTGGTCCAGACTAACATGTCCCAATTTGTCATTTAGATATTCTTTGTTGAAAGGAAACAAACTAGTCTCAAGCTCTTGCATAACTTTGTTCAGGATGCACAGAGACTAAAACCTAATCAATCTCAGTCATAAGTAGTTTGGTGTCCTTGATAACATCTCCTGCTTCCCCTTTGAGAGTTTTCTTGATCAGCTGAAGCGAATGATTTGGAAACCCAACAAGCATTTAGAACAAGTCATACAAACACTGTGAGAAAGAGAGAACATGGAAGCAATCTAATCTGAAGCTAAACAAGGACTACACAAAAGGAGCATAATGATGGCCCAGATCCAAATGGTCTTACTGTGAAAGTATGACAAAATGCAGGTTTACGTTACTCTGTGGACAAAGCAAAAAAGGCATTCAGTTGAAGAACAAGAAGGTTGCTCTGATGAAAACCCTAGTAGTGGAAGAACATAAAGAGATTTTCATTGTGTCCAAATCATATAG